>QANZ01028530.1:0-67095 GCA_003254925.1 Chamaecrista fasciculata | reverse complement strand
ACTTTGGTACCCTGTGGTTTGAAACTTGACACTTTGGTACCCTGTGGTATTCTCCATTAACACTTTGGTACCCTTTGGAGCTATTTTGTAATTTTAACCATAATAAATTTTACAAAAATTACATATTGACCCCAAAAAAATTTTAAATTTTTCATTTTAGTCCTTATATAATATGTATCCAGGGACCTATTTGTAATTTTTTGAAAATTTTTTGGGGTCAATATGTAATTTTTGCAAATTTGTTATGGTTAAAATTACAAAATAGCTCCAAAGGGTACCAAATTGTTACTGGAGAATACCACAGGGTACCAAAGTGTCAAGTTTCAAACCACAGGGTACCAAAGTGAAATAGGGTCAAACCACAGGATACCAAAGTGTAATTTACCCTTATTATTATAAGCATCACTCTTTTTTCGACCAAAAAAAAGTATTTTATAAACAAACATATTTCATGGAAGATATATATACACACATTATTAATAATAATATATAATTACATTCTTTGGATTATAAAATGAAAGAAAATCATGAGTGAGTCTTGCTAGAAATAAGTCCAGGCGATCTGTGATAGGAGTCTCACATCGATGGTTAGCGAAGGTAAAACCCTATATAAGACCTTAGGTTTTCTAACTTCAACGGCTAACTTTTAGTATAGTTTTCCTAAAAGTTTATACTTACTCATATCAATTGGTGCTTTCATTGAGAGCCAATGGATACGGAAGGGGCAACTTAGAGGTTCCGTGTTGATCGGCTCTCAATGAAAACACCAATTGATACGAATATATAAGCCCTTAGGAGAATCACACCCCAAAAGCTAGTTGTTAAAGTTGGAGAGCCCAAGATCTTATATAGTGTTTTACTTTCACCTAACCACCCAATGTAGGACTCATATCAATTTGCATCCCAAAAAATATACCATTTAACTTTCAGGATGTGATTCTATATATGATTTAACAGTAACCAAATCAAATGGTAAGAACACATTGTTTAAACTATAGAAGACTATTTCTTGGACGTGATTGGCCATTTTGATGACTATTTTTTACTTCAAAAATAAGCAGGGTTATTAAAATCGGACCGGCCGGTCCGACCGGTTGAACCAGGAACCGAACACTAGGCCGGTCCGAGTCGTCCTAATAATCGGCTGGACACAGAACCGGCCTAAACCGGAGGGAACCGGTCAAAAAACGGTGAAACCGGCCTGAACCGGATGAACCAGTCCTGATTTGTTTTTTTATTTTCTTTTTTCTGTTTTGATTTTTTTGGTCCTTTTTTTTCATAATTATGGATCAAATCTTAGAGAATGTTGATTATGAACCAAAATTTGATAGAAAAAGTAATCATAAAATATTACTTGATGATATTATATTGATGAAAATTATAAAAATTGATTATCTCTATATTAATTCATGTTAATTTATGAAAATTGTATTAATATGTTAATGTTATAATTGTATTTTGTAACTTAATTATGAATATTTGAATTAAAATTTTATCATATATAGATTTTTTTATTATTTTTAATTTATTTATTTGTCAACGGTGCGATCCCGGTTAGACCCCGATTGAATCATTGAACCTTAAATCGCTACCTCAACCAGTTCAACATCCGATTCGATTTTAATAACCTTCGAAATAAGGGAAGATATTTACAAAAGAAACAGAAGGGAAAAAAGAAAAGACGAAGCATTGCAATTTTTTTAGCGTCCATCGTACTTGCATTCCCAATATAATGTGTTAACCAAAAAAAATACTTTTGGTAGAGAGGGTGCAAGTGTGTAACACAACTAAAATGGACGACATAAAATTTTAGTACAAGAGTAACATTATATGAATTTAAATATTCATTTTAAAAAAGAAGTATTTAAAATAACTGTGAAAGAAAATTTACTCGTTAAAGATGACAACAATAATCTTTGAAAAAATAAATTAAAAATCACTCTTATACCTAAAATAGAATTTTTATTTTCTCATTAAATAATGATTTCATTGAGAAGCACAATATCCATTATTTATTTTTTTTTTCTAGAGACAAGAATGGACAAAACACCTAACGCGAGTGTTAGTCCTTATTCCCATACAATATCCATTATTACATTCATTTTCAATGATCCAAAGAAAAGTGTGACAGAAATCAAAATACCTTTCTATCTCAATAGAAAAAAGAAATCAAAATACATTGAGGCCTAAGAAAATGAAAATAAAACTTGGAGCCTTTACTCGAAGGATCCTTTGTTTAATTCCAAAAAAGAAAAGATTCTTTGGTTTCCATCACTGATAATACTTTCATAAAAAGATATCATACAACACTCAGTTTAATCACGTCCTTGCAAATAAATAGACACGTTTAAAAGATATCATCACTAAATAAAATCAGGAATAATCATTTTACTGCATCAGTTTATAATTTTTCACAATCTACATAGAAGATTTCATATGCCATCCAATATGACATTGATTTTAAATGTTGATTTACTTCTAGTTGAATATAAATGATGAGACAGAAGTAAAGTGATAATGTTATGGGTTACCTCCCATGAGAAAAACCCAGATCCAATTTCTGGACTTCCTATAATTAGAAATTGGAATACAAAATAACAAACTCAAAAGTGAAAACTGACATCTTTATTGTTCATAAAATGAAAATGAGTACCCCCAGCGCTAAAAAGATCTATGAAAGATATACATTATTATCTACAACATTAAAAGACTTGAAAGGGCAAGATAGATTAGGGTGATCAAATCACAATCATTCCAATGACTTAAGAAGCCTAAACAATGCAGCAGCCTCTCTGATCCTTGAAAACTCGATGCAGAATGCTTGAACTTCAATAAAAAGATCTTTGACTGCAAGATTGAATCATTAATAAACATCAGTAACATGCTGCTATATTCACTTTATCAATGCATCAGTAAAACAATGTTCAAAACTGAATTCAAAGCAAGCAAAAAATGAACAATAAGGAGTTCCGAGAAGCTGAAAAGGTTTGATTAAAAACTGTAAAAAGAACAGTTAGAACCAAACCGGAAGCAAACAGAATGACCAACCAAAAGGAGACCAATCATGCTGAGTTCAGTATAAAACAAAAATTCAAGCATTCCTTTAGACATTTTGCAAATGAATGTTTTGTTTCATAATTGAAAACATAAAGCAATTATAACAAAAATGCAAATATTCAGATTTCTTAAATTAATCTTGACCATGGAATTAATATTCTATGATTAAACACCTAGAAGACAGATCTCTTCCTGAAAAATACAGACTCTTCTCAGCTACCATAGATTATGTCATAGAGATTTTTCTCTCCTCTCAAATCATAAGTGAGGCCCAACAAATTCAAGCGATGATTTTGATTTCACGATTCAGCATAGAATGGAAAAATATCATGATACACACGCATGGGACACATTGGCTGCTTTTCCAAACGAAATTATAATAGTCCAATGCTGGCTCCTTGTTTTAGAGTTTTACTAGAGAAGACTGATGGCTTTCCTACCAACCTCTAAAATCCTCCAAAACCCTCCATCTATGTTTCTAGATCTTCCCAACACAGGAGGAGGTTTAAAAAAGTAAAAAAAAAAAGGCTAAAATACATTTAGGACCTCTAAGTTTTAAGCAAGGTGCACAAGAAACTCCTAAAATTTAAAAGTTAACAAAAATATAGACTGAGCATTCAACTTCGATCACTTAGGACCCTTAAATTGTAAAAGTTGACAGACATATCCCTTGAGGTTCCAAACAAGTTGATAGACAGATCTCCTAAACTTTCAATTACTATCACTCAACAATTCTAAATAACCTCAATTTAAACATATTTTAAACATGTTTCATCATAAAATTTACACAGACATCATACTTAATGCTACAATTTTCCAAAAGCAGAACTAGCAGTTAATCAGCATACTTGAAATCACATGTGAAATAGTAAAACTTTTCCCCCCTTTCCGAGTGGCCAGTTATCAGGACATAGATTATGCTATCTACAGATTGAAATTATATTTGAAATGCTGCATCAGTATGCAAAGGAAAATATTATCAATATTTTCCTCAGTCTATGAGAATTTGATTAGATGTTGGCAGACATCAATGCAACAACTCATCTACACTTGGTGAGAGATATTTACTCAAATGGCTTTGATATACAAGAATTTAGAGCAAAACTGAGTCAACTCACCGTTAATAATGTTATTTCGAATAAGGCTCTGTAGAAAAACGCATACAAGTCTCACAAGCCTGTTTTGCATGTACTTATCCTGGGAGAAAGATTAGATGCTTAAGAGTTTATTATTCGCACAGCAATAAAGTAAAAATTGTGCAAAATTAATAGGAAGCACTCTGCCTACAGGACCCAGGACACATGCATAAAAAGAAAGAAAAAGGAAGAATGATCGAGTTGAACTTGTATATTTCTATGGCCATAATTCATGCAGATGCACCATACCATTGCCAAACACAAACATACAGAAGCTGTAAAACTTTACAATATAAAGGCATTCACAATCAGGAAATGTAGACCAATTTTCTTATGCAGATAAGAGAAAAATTCCTCATAACTGTTGAATCTTTGAAGGTTGTAAAATAATATTGTGAAGTAAGTTCAAACAGACATTATACAAGTGCCAAATCTCATGACAAGTTCAAACTGCCACATAAATGTCCAGCAGAGGGCAGTTACCGACAAGATAGGAAGCCTAACATCTTTTCAATAATGACCCAAGGCAACATTTAGTAAGTGACTATTATATTTAAATTTCCAAGTACTGAGGAGCCTATTAAGAATATATTTAGGTATGGGACTTTTGGTATCCAAATCCCATATCCCTCCAGATCCTATGATATATTTGAATAGAACAGGACCACAGCAACTCAAAACTAGTACAGAAGTATTTCATAC
This sequence comes from Chamaecrista fasciculata, assembly GCA_003254925.1. NCBI lineage: Eukaryota > Viridiplantae > Streptophyta > Magnoliopsida > Fabales > Fabaceae > Chamaecrista > Chamaecrista fasciculata. Next base: position 62,200 of record QANZ01028530.1, on the reverse strand, counting down.
TCAGCATACAGATTTTCTTTTGTGCAAAAGGAGTGTTTAGGTTCTGCAGAAAATGAAAAGTTCACGGAGGCACCTTGATGTTCACACAGGATGATATACAATTAGTTATGTACATGTGAATGAACTCAGCCGGAAGTTCAACTGCTGTCGTAAGCCTGTTCACAACTTCCATTGAGTGAAGACTCATGTCCATATTGACAAGTACTGTGAAGTACCTATACATAAATAAGCAAGTAGAAATGAGGAAAATAAATGAGATTGGTTGATTTATCAACTAAGAAAACAGAGATCAGGTAGTATATCAAGAGACAAATGCATGCATACTCTGCAATTTCTGGAGAGTTTATTAATTTAGTGAGAACTTCAACTGCGATAAGGGGATTGTTTTCCACCAGTTCCTGATCAACGTAACAAGAATAAAAATCAAAACCTAACTAGTTTCAAGATTTGCCCTAACAATCACACATTACAGGAACACCTACTGGCAACTTTCTTGGTGTCAATCCACAGTGATATACAAGCTTTGGATCATTTGCTAACTCCACCAGAACTTGCTGGACAAGAAAAGAAAAAAACATCTGATTCTTTATCAGTGAAAGTAATATAGAACAAAGGCACAGGTACCACATTTCACATAGAAAACTGATGCAAGTTGCAACAAGCAATCTGTGATTATGTTAGGTAGAAAATACAAGTAAATCCTGAATTTTCTGTGATAAAAATCAGATGATCTGGCCAGAATTTCTAAGGCATATTCTCTTAGTTTGGTACTAATGGCTCTGATTGACTGACAACAGATCTTTCAGTGTCCCATATCCACAGATACAAAATTGCTAATCTTAAGAAAAACTGTGAATTCATGGGACAAATATTGAATCAGAGTAATATATGCAAAACCAGAAGACAAAATACTAGCATAAATTTGTGATTAGTTGTGAGAGACATTAGTTATACATAAATAATTAACAACAGATATAGCACTCAGTACCGATTGGCCAAGTGCCAATAAAGACTAATGAGAGAATCCAAGTTCAAAACAGAATCACCTCTTGTTGGGAAGGTGCAAGTGCTCCCTTCAGAGCTTTTGCAATTAAGTCCCTAACTGCTGCCCCTCTACTGGTATCGACACACATACCATAGTCCCACTGAAGTTCATGATTGTCATGAGAGTTGAGCCAAACTAGCTGAAAGAAAACAAAAGGCATCCCAAGAGTAATCAGTTTAAATCATTAATCACCAGAAATAAGATATTGCACATTCAATGCAGTACCTCCCCATCCTGTACTGGTAGCCGTGGAGGAAGAGGTCTGATCCAGTGAGGAACTAACCTTTCCATCGAAAGATTTGACAGTAAACCTACTACACAATACAATTTAGATTCAAAATGAAGGAAAAAAAAAGTAAATTTAACCACAGGATAAAATACTGGAAACACACCAAGCATGCATGTCAAACCAACAGAGTGTGTAACCCCATTGCTAGGAGAGTAAGATAACAAGAAATGTCATTGCCCACGAGGACATGATAAAAGATTATCCAACACACAAAAAAAGAGGCAGACATAACAAGCTGCAAGAGATTCCATCAATACGAAAGAACCAGCATTCCTCTGATTGCCAACCAGTCAAACAAACCCTCTTTAAAAGTTGTGTTCCAAGCAATGTAATAAAAGGATAGGCTAAATATTTCAATACTACACCAAAAGTATACAAAAATATTAAACATTGACAAAGCAAACCAAATGACAAAAGAAATCAAATTAGGCTTCTTCATCACTATCAGTTCAAGCATCTAATAACATTCTAATTACTTCAGTTCAAGCAGCATGCATGATAAATAACATATAACACTCAAGTGAGGAAATAATTAAGTTCAAATTACTNCATACATGCAATGATTGATCAAATCCTTTCACATAATCTGCAGCAGACTGCTTAAGAAACTGCAAACCTCGAGCCAAGAGAAAAAGATATCAGAAATTCCAAATATGTTAGATAAACATCTCTACAAGAATAAAGGATGAAGCTATGAAGCAACTGTGCACAATACAACAAACATATGATGCCATGCACTTTCAACTTGATATTTACCCACTACAATTTAGATTCAAAATGAAGGAAAAAAAAGTAAATTTAACCACAGGATAAAATACTGGAAACACACCAAGCATGCATGTCAGACCAACAGAGTGTGTAACCCCATTGCTAGGAGAGTAAGATAACAAGAAATGTCATTGCCCACGAGGACATGATAAAAGATTATCCAACACACAAAAAAAGGGGCAGACATAACAAGCTGCAAGAGATTCCATCAATATGAAAGAACCAGCATTCCTCTGATTGCCAACCAGTCAAACAAACCCTCTTTAAAAGCTGTGTCCCAAGCAATGTAATAAAAGGATAGGCTAAATATTTCAATACTACAACTATAGATACCAACTTACTGCAAGCAAAGCATACTGCCTAAAATTCTTACTCGCCCTGTTTCATTTAAAACCTCTAGACTTAACCAGTTGAATTTGTTGCAAATGCCTGATAAACGATTATAAAGCTAGCTAATGCCTGATAAAAAGATTATAAACATCGTCCAAGATTTTTGTCAAAGACATTGTAGCTTGTTTAAGCTGACGGCAGTGTTAAACAATCCATATGAAGACAAATGAGAACTATAATGAACAGAAAAGAAGTTACATGAGATGATAAGATAAAGTGACAAACAATGCATCTCACTAAAGTTGGCAGGAAAATGCATAAAGAATATAACCTCTCTTCCATTGGTTGAACCATCAATGCCCAATAGCTGCACAATAAACGCCCTCTCAAATTTTTCAGCTACATCATCGCAAGCAGCCTGTTTAATTAGACATTATCTTTATCTCAGCAGTCACAACGAAATTACATCACAAAGACTACGAGAGAAATACTCATAACAATCGATAAAAGAAAACGAACAAAAATGTAGAACAATCTAAATTAGTACTAGGCTAAAAACAAATGCATACTCATGAATTCACGATAGAAAAACAAACAACTTCCTTCCACTTTTTGCAATGCAATACTACATGCTTTAATCTAGCAAAAGTGCCATAGCTCAAAATACAAAGAATTTCAAAAGGCACATCACTAAAAGAAGCCAAAATAAAGATATAAATTAGATGTCATCGGCAAGCTGTTTTATGTTCACGTATACAAGCCTTAGTAGAATACATTGAGATTCATAACCATGACTTAGACAACACCTCTGCCAACCAGTAATTCTTGTTTAAGAATCACAAAGTGGAGGCTTTGAAGAAAGTCATAAACATAGACGGAGTCCAGGGAGCCTAAAGTAATATAGTCAAACAACCAAATTAACATAACTTTTGTTTTCCTTAGTATGTATTGCAATATTTATAATTTCTAATAATTAACTTAAGCACACACTACTATATGCCATAACAGATTTTATTCTTTGCTACTAGAAGTCTAGAAGATTATTAAATGATAAACCTTAAAACCCACAGCTTAGTTCTCATCAATCATCATACTATAGGAATAGTACTCCTTATAATAAGTAATTTTCTGACAGCTGCTTAATCAGCAGAGTGCCTCGTAGTTAGTTGCTAACTACCATAATTGTAACCTGCCGGAAGACATTTTCAGAAAATCCACTATGGTGGCCTGAACAAATGAAACTAAGCCCAATGGCATTATTGAATTTTACAAACTTAAATTCTAGAGATCAGAAATCGGTCGAGTCATAATCATTACATCTATGACAAAATATCCTGTCAGTAGCTTGCATAACCTGTGAAATATAAGGGTATATTTCCTGAAGGGACCATCAATGACTCACATGACATGAAAATAACATTAACATATCCTTGAGTTAAAACAGTTTAACAAAGAAATGCATATAAAAATAATTAAAATGATAAGGCCTCAGTCACTCAATTCAGCTGAGGCAAAAAAGAATAGCGTGCATTGATTTCCTATTATTTATAGATGCAACAAAAATTAACTATAGGGCAGTATACATATTACAATTGAGTCTTCGACATTCCATATCTAATTCCATTACCATAAATTTTCACATGAAAAAACTTGGTGACTTAATTAAGCACTATGAAGGAATAAAAACACGACTTTAAGAATAAGAAATATCCTATAGTAGACTAGTTCCCTATTTCTATTAAGCTATGAGAAAGATAATAAGCAACTCTAGTTATAAATATAAAAAAAATGAAAAATATGCTTACATTTATCATAATGTTTATGAAGGGATTTGAAGAAGGTTTCTGGGTTGAATAAGCCTGATGGAGTATTGTAAAACCAACCAAACACTCAGTGGGTTTGAGTATCTTCTTGTCCTGCCAAGGGAGCAATTCTACTAGTCAATATTTAATACTCCAGGCAACTAAATGTCCGACAAATATAGAGAAATTACAAAGAAAATGTAAATAATAATAACAGAAGAATAATACTTGACTTAAAAGGATGTGGGATCAATATAGCTGAACAATAACATGTTAATCACCCAGTGAAAGATAGAAAAATAACTGGTCATAGTATAGGTTAACCTGTAGTCTGTAGCATACAGATTCCTTTTCTCATCAAAGAAGTAATGTTCTTGACACACTTACAAGGCATTTTTAAGACCATCGAAACTCAAAATGAAAAACTTAAAAACATTGGGGGAAAAAAGACAAAGAAGATGCACCTTTTAAATTACCGAACATGAAGTGCTTATAGTTCACATGCCAAAATCTCTATTTGACTATATTCAAAAAAAATTGTCATTAAAATATGGAGAGAAAGTATAAAAAGGAATCCTGATATGAAATAGATAGGAAAATAATTTAAGTATTGTCATGTCATTATCTCAATAGAACACCATATCACAAATTCCCCATCAATTAAGAGAAATTCATTCTTCATTTGCTTGGATCCACATACAATAAGCATGAGGCGAAAATTTTCAAAACAGCCTCAGCAGCCTCCGTTTATCATCCACAATTCGGATCTCCGGTCCATCAAGACAGTAGGAAACAATTTCCTGATATACAGAATTGTAATCAATCAAATATTGAAAAGCCCCGGTATCTATTACCGGTCAGAATTAGATCATAACGGAATTTCGGTTTATACCAGCACCATAATATCCCATTGGGGGGGAAGATTAGAATTAGAGATTGATAGAAAAGCAAGGATATGAGCTCCTGTGACATTTGTTTATTCCCATCTTTAACATCTGAAATCCAAAACACTCTTCAAATGCTTCCTGCAAAACCATACCTTCATCCTAACCTCCCCTCGATTTCCCTCATATAAGCATTTTCCATTCCATGTGAAGGTCTGGTGAAGATAATAATAAGCACAACGAATCTTCAACAACAACAGTCATTCTAAAAGACAATTCCCCAAAATTTAACCACCCAAACTAAAAGAACACACTGGTTTCCAATAGCTCAGAAGATATCCACACTTTGGCAAAACGGAAAACTTCTAGTAGGCCAATAAACAAAAGGGTCCAAAACCACGCAGTTCAGCTGAGCAATCGTCACATCGTAAAAATCAAAACTGCACAACCCTAAATTTCTGAACAAATAGCCAAGCAGCCTTAAATTCCTAAAACCCAGAACCCTAATTAACTCAACGATACAACCATACGCTCGAGATGTAAGAGAAAGAGTAAAAAAATACAAAGGGATTGGGTTGACTTGCCTCCAAGAGCCAAACGATGCAAGAGCAGAAGGTGAAATGGTGTTGGCGAGGGATCTTGGAGTTGAAATCGGTGACGACATCTTCGAGTGGGCGTTGCTCTGCTTTGAGCAGAGAGTATAGCGTCTTCGACTCTTCAGCACTCAACTTCCTGATACTCATCGTCGACCTCCAGCTTCTGCTTTCACTTCCCAACACTAAGAGACAATTCAGTGATTCACAGAAAGAAAAGGAAGATACAGATTGAGAGAGAGAAAGAGTGAAGGAGAAAATGGTGAATTCGTGCTCTACCACTCACACTCACAGTGAAAGAGAATTGTGCCCTAATATAATATTGGTCAAATTTTCATTTTAGTCCTTATATTATAGAGTGAATTTTACTTCCATCCTAAAAATATTTTTTCCTCTCCTTATAGTCCTCAATCTTACAATGTTGTTTCATGTTTGTAGGGGTGTACACGGGCCAGACCGGTCCGGGTTTTTGGCCGGCCCAGGACAGACCCAGGCCAGGCCACCGGGTCCGTCCCGACCATTTTTTTTTTAAACATCATTTATTCATTTTATATATTGGTAAAACAATTAATTTTGGATCAATTTAATGATGCTTTTATTAATAAAGACATTTAATTTGACTTAATTGTTAAAATTTGTTGATTTAATTAAGATTAAGTATATATTTTATGTATATTTTTAATATACAATTGATAAAAATAATAATAGATATGTATTTCTTACAATTAAAAAAAATGTTTAGTAGTATAAAATATAAATATGTATAGTGAAAGTTCAAAAAAATAGTTTTTTAAAAAAATGAGAGTACCTCGGGACGGGCCGGGTCTAGAAACACTAGACCCGGACCTGGCCCGAACACCCTCGGGCCGGGCTGGGTCCACCGGGTTGCCAAGACGGCCAGGTCCCTTGTACACCCCTACATGTTTGTATATAATAGTGAAATTTTGAGGATTATAATGGAACAAAAAATACTTTTAAGACTAAAATAGAATTCATCCTATAGTTTGAGGATTAAATTGCACTCTGACCGTTAATATTTGACTAAATTACACTAAAACCCCTTGAATTTTAAAACTTAATAAACAAAGTCTTTGAGCTTTCAACTTTACTCGCTTAAGATTCATGAGTTGCAAAATTTGAAAGATAAACTATTTGAGCTTTTAGTTCACATAGAACCCCTAAGCTTTTGAAAAAAGTGGGTTTATGGGTGTACAATGATCCAAATAGAGAGTTATGTTGCTTTTATCAACTTATTTGAAAATTAAGGAGATTTATTGACAGCTTTTAAAACTCAATTAAGGTTTTAAGTGAGTAAAGTTGGAACTCACGAAATCTATCTATCAAGTTTAAAAAATTCAAGAGTATTTTCTGCCCCAATCTAAAACTTGGGTGATCTTAATATAACTTAGTCTTAATATTTTTGTAAGGCAAAAGTTTATTTCTGGATCAATTAAAAAAGTATATTTTTGTCTTTAATTTAAGGTTGAATCTTATTTTTGTCCTTTCAAGTTTGATTCATTTCACTTTAATACTTTGATTTCATAATACTCCAATAAAATATAGAAAATATTAGACTTTTATGAAATAAAATCATGTAGTGAACGTATAAATTATTTTGAGATTGTGTTAAACTTTAGTGTATTTTGAGTTAAAAATTTAGCTAGCTTTGGCAAAATTTATCTAACTGAATTTCTTATTTCATATATTTTTTGTGAACAAAATACAACTTTAAAAATATGTGTAGAACTCAGGTTGAATGAGAAACTTATCTTTGATTTAAAAAAAATGATTTTTGAGGGAAAAAAAAGGTAAAAGTATTCTTTTCGTCCTCAAACTTTACATCAACTTTCAATCGAGTCTTTAATGTTAGTTTTTTGTCCTCAAAGTCTTATATTTTGATTGAATTTATTCTTGTCTCTAACTTTTACCCAAATATTAACGATAGATTTTACGTAACCAATAACATGTAATATAAAATTGATAGAAAAAGAAATGTGGATTTTAACTCAAATTAAAAAACACCATGAAGTCTGTTGTTAATTTATTGAAAAAAGTTAGTCAAAGGATAAAAGCAACCAAAATGTGAAACTACAAGGACAAAATTAACAATAAATAAACATTGGGAATATATTGAAAAGTGATGTAAAATTTACAAGAAAAGAGTGTTTATGCCAAAAAGGAAAGAAGGGTCAAACACATGATGTTGCAAATTTCTAGTTCTTCATTCAATTCCTTGATTAATCTTTTTTCTTCCTTTTGTCCTTTTTTGTAATTTTTTTTAAAAATTTGGCTTCAATCCAATATCAAAATGTGACACTAAACTAACCCCATGAGTATGGCCGGGTAATTCTTCACTTGGTCCCTTAACTAAGAGGTAGGGTTCGAATCCCCACCTTTGAATATGGAAAACATTATATGGCCAGTTGTTTACCTTTAAGTGAAAGATTTGCGGAAGAGAAATTAGTCACTATTGCCGATAGTGGATACCCTTAGTGATACCTCACAATTTTGGCGTTCGCCTACTTGGCTCTTCTACCCGGCCAAGTCTCGTCCCCGTAAGTCTCGGAGCGACCCTTGACTTGGTCAAGATCCATTCTGAGTAGTTCGAGGCGGCCCTTGACTCAGTCAAGCCCACGTCGCATACACGATGAGCGGTCGGTCTACCTGCGAACACCAACTCTCTCACGATAGCCACGCTCTGCTTTTTCCAGACTCCCACTTCCTCCGTCACTGGAGATCGTGCGTCTGAATGTGGAGAGCTCTCTCCGGTCTCCACTATCCTCCTCTACTCTATAAATATCCCTAGAAGTCATCGGTCTAAGGTTAGCTACTATCTAAACTCGGAACTACCTTACTCTCACCTCAAATCCATTCTAATTTGAGCTTCAGAGTGTTCTTCGCAGCCCCCCCCCCCCTCCCCCCCATGAAGTCTTTGCAGGTTCATTCTACTTTACTCTTTGCTCCAGCAGACCCTTCGTTGAACTAGGTAAGCTTGGTTACTTTTAGTTTATCATTGGCGCCGTTTGTGGGGACCCCGTTGCGTGTTCCTCACCACGTTTTCTCATCTTTCTCATTCTGCCAAGCCCATGTGCTCTCCTTATTGCTTTTTGCTAAGCTTCAACACATCACTGACATTTGTCTTTGAACTAAGTGATACTCTACTGAGATGGCAAATCTCGAAAACATTATTGATGGTTAGGACCTTATCCACGACCATAATGTTCCACATGAGGTCGCTCCAGGCACTCAGACTGAACAGGAACGTGTAGGAGGACCTCATACTCCGGCTGATAGTGGATCCCCTTAGTTTATAAAAAAAATGTGACACAAAACTTATATAATATCTCAAGTTCACATGACTAAATCTATAATAAAAAGAAATTTAAAAAAATCACATATTTAAATACTAAAATGCACAAAACGCTAGAAATTATAAATGTATCAAAATTACCATATATTAAAGTTAAATCATATAATTAAAATTAATAATTATAAGACTTGTTATAGAGAATTCATCGGACGCAGACCTTTTTACCATAAACACTCATTTTATGATGAAAATGGAAAGCTTCTCAAGACATGAACTTTATGGAGTATGACCTTAAACTAAGGTTTTTAAAACCGGATCGGCTATTGAACTGTTCGAAGTAGGGGTTTAAGGTTCAACGATTCAATTATGGTTGGACCGTTAATAATTAAATAAATAAAAAATATAATATATTTAGTTCAATATAATAAAAAAATAATAAACTCTTTAAATTTAAGTTTAATTGAGTAAAAAAGTGATAATTAAGAGGATAAGAAATCAAATTTTGAGGTAAAAACTATTAAGTAACGTATTATTTTGAGTCTAAATGTAATAAGAAAAAAAATCTTTTAAAATAGCATCAATTTAATCAAGAAAAAGTAAAAAAAAAAAAAAATTAGAACAAAAAAATCTGAATCGGTTTAACCTCAAAATCGGCCAGTTCAAAGCAGTTTTTTCGGGTTTTGGCCGATTCTTAGCTTGTCCGATTTTGTGCTCACCACGGACCGGACCCACTGGCCGGTTCCCAGTCCGGTTTTTAAAACTATGCCCTAAACTTATTTATAGAGGAGCGATATTTTTCACTTCAGAGCCACCGCAAAAGCACCTATTACATGGTAATTTCTTATTAAGCTCCAACAAGTTCGAGCACTCATGATAACTTCTTAGGTCAAATGGTCATTTTGGTCTAAATGTATGTCTTAGTATTCATTTTGGTCCATTATGATTCAAAATATTTAAATTGGTCTTAAATGTTGGCAAAATATTTCATTTTGGTCCTAAATTTTGGTAAACTAATTCATTTTAGTCCCAAACTATTGAATTTGGTCATATTTCTCTTATCTCTCATTTCAAGTTCAAATGACTTGTTAAGAGAAACTCGTAACTCAGAATTCGTCGCATTTGAATTTGAAACGAGAGAGACATAATCAATTTTACTTGTTTGACCATGAAACAAGCAATCTACACTTTTATGACTGATTTGACCTTGTTTGCTAATGGCTCCAACTGGATAGAGAAAGTACTCTTCGAGAACAATACGTAGTTCTAAACTCGTCACGTTTGAATTTGAAACCAGCCATATTCAACAGTTTGGGTCTGAAATAAAACTTTTTGCCAACATTTAGGACCAATTTAAATACTTTTGAAACATAATGGACCAAAATGAACATTAAAACATACATTTAGGACCAAAATGACCTTTTGACCTAACTTCTTATTATAATGTATCCTATATAGTTGGCCTCTCACATTCATGCATGAGTATGCCCCGCGACTCATCATTTGACCATAAAATGAGCAATTTAATTTGATATTATTTGTTGACAATTCCAATTAGTCGTAGAAAAGACTCATAAAAACAACACATAGCTCTGAAGTCATGGGATTCAAACTTGAAAAAAGAGAAAAATGATCACATCCACTTGTTGAGACCAAAAAGTAAAACTTTTGAAAAACTTATAGAACCAAAAGTGCAAGAAAAAAATAAAATGTTGGATTGTATTCTACCTCAAAGATAAGGGGCCAAATGTGTATACTTTAGCCAATATTTTTAAGAATCTAGTCATATTCCTTAGTCCACAGCCAAAGATTAATCCTCCTGAGATGTAAAGAGTCAAAGTGGGTTTTATCTCTACTAACAGAATTTTTTTCCATACAAGTAGTCTGATTCAAACCCATGATATCATGTTTAAAAAATCTAATTATCTATTAGTGTTGGACTTTGTTGGTACACAATATTTATTTTAATTATCATTATAAAAGAAAACTTTGAGGTGTTACTAGATGTACAACGGGTTGGGCCAACTCGTTAAATTTAACCCAACCCATTGGGTTGGGTCAGATTGAGACTGATAAATTGATTTGATTCAAGAGAATAAGCTTGATCAAGTTTGAATTGGTCTACGACTTTTAAATTCTCACTTAGTTTGGGTTTATTTGGTTTTATTGTTGACTAAACTACTATGAAGATCGATATTGATACAAATATGAATATGGACACACTGACACAACAAATTTTTAAAATTACACGACAGGACATATATTTATATATATAAATAATTAGAAATTCATAAATTCTTATTAAAACTTTTAAAATTACAATATCTATTCATAATATGTGTCATCATTTTCTATTGTTTGTCATGTTAAAGACACTAAAAATTAATTTTATATTCTAAAATTTATAAATATGTGTCATATGAATGTCAATATCTGACATGGTAGTACAACATCAAAATGGATTGTCTATGCTTGATAGCTAAACTATTTGTCTTTGTAAATAAGAATTAGATGCTTGCTCCCATGTAGAGATGACAATTTTTCCGATAAAACGGGATCCTTGCCAGTATTGCCCTGCGGGGATCCCCAAATACGGAGAAAAATTTCCCGCGGAGTTGGAGATGAGGTTAAATTTTTCCTCGAATGTAATTTATGGATGGGGATGGGGAATATATGTTGGATATTATTAAAAACATATTAAAAATATTGTTATCATTAATGAAAAAAATCGTTGCATATAAGGATGTTTTAATAACATGATTGTGAACGTTGGAATTTTATTAGCTCCATGCCGTTGGAACTCAATAAAACCATATAATGTAAGCATGCGCTTGGTATGATCTTAATTAAAATAAATCAATATATATTAAGTGGCTTTATGGGTCCAATGTCTTGGGTAAAAAAGATAGAGATTGGCGTGAGAAGATTGAATAAGTTAGACACAGAAAATAATAATATACATATATAGTTTTATATATTTGGATAGAGAAAAGGTGTGGGAGACAGAGTCCTATCGATCTATCATCTTAATGCAGAGGTGATCGATCAAACAGGCGAGTACTGGGCTGTTGTATCCTAGAGGTAACACATCTGTGTATCCATTACACCGGGTGATATGACGTAATCAACCCATGGGAGGCGTGAATTACCTTAAAGAAAGCAAGATATTTATGCCTCAGCCCAGGACCAAGCGTTTTATTTACTAATGGTTTGTTCTTTTTTTTAGTTGTTTCTCTTATTTTCATATAGCAACTCCAATAGTATATACCCCTGCCTTGGTACCCTGTGGTTATTTTTCGTCAAGATTTAACGGAAAATTGTTAGTACTTCTGCAAAAATTACAAAATGCCCCCAAATAGTTTCAAAAACATCCCAAGATCGTAATATTTGAGGACTAAAATGAAAATTATAACAAAATTTTGGGGTCAAAATGTAATTATGAAAATATTGGAAAAAGAATAAAATTACAGATTAGTCCTAAATCTAGAAAATAAAATGCAATTTAGTCCTAAAACTATGTGGTGCGATGGTGAGAAGATAAACTTCACAAAATTTTTGCAAAAATTACAGAATGCCCCCAATTTAGTAAAATAATTAAATTAATTATGATCATATATTGTAGAAAATCGATCTTATTATAATGTGCCCCAATGACTATTTTGAAAAATATAAAAGTTTCTTGACCTTAAATGGAAAATAAATCAAAAAATAGAGATACATAGTTGTTTTTTGTTTCCCAAGGACCAATCTGATAACTTTGACAAACATTTGAGTTCAATATCTGATTAATTAAGGACTTGGTTAAGTGAAATTTTATGAGAAGGGAAGATATTAATTCATCAAAACTCTATCGATTTTTCTGCAATTTCTTTTTTAATAACTCTCTAGTTCTTGAAATGAAATTATAGAGAACTCCATCAATTATTTTAGTTTGTTGTGTTTTGATTCGTTTTACCAAAGGGAGGGACCTAAACGCACAAAAGAAATATTGTTGAAGAGTGAAATATGGTTTAAGCAGCAATAGAAACTAACGGATAAGATATAGTAGAAATCGACGGCTAAGATTGAGCCACGTCAGCACTTTTTGTTAAATTTTGACGAAAAATAACCACATGGTACCAAAGTGCTAACGGTGCAAACCTCATGGTACCAAAGTGTCAAATTTTGTCTTTCAAGGTACCAAAGTGGATTCGGTCCTAACCACAGGGTACCAAAGTGCATTTTACCCTTATTTTAGTCATGTTGGAGATGCTAGGTAGTCTCAAATTTTATATTCTTTGCATTGTATTTTTTTATAATTGGAGTTTGTTTGAATGAAATTTTATAATTGAAACTAAATTATTTATTTGATTAGGTTTTTAATTAATTTGAAATGGACACATTATCTCTATTGATGCTGAGGTGTACTAAGAGTTTGAGTCCATATTATCTTTATTTATTGTTGATTAGATATAATTATTTGTTTGGAAGGAGTCCCCTCTAGATTGCCTTCAATCTGTGTTTATTGTTGAATTTTGTATTTTAATTCAATGCATTCTTAGTTTCCCATTAAAAAAAATTATACTGTGAGAATCCCTATGGGGACTGTGGGGAGTCGGGGAATAGGGATGGAAGAAAAACTATCCTCAGGGTGGGAGTCGGGGACGGGGACCGGGAGGGCCTCCCCCGTCCCCACCCTGTGCGGGTGCCATCCCTACTCCCATAGTAAAAAAGTATTTTCTTTTTTTACCATTGTTTAATTATATTTGTAGTTGCTCGCTTGCTATGTTAAAAAATAAATAGTCGGCGTAAATTGAAATAGGCTAGCTCATTAGTCCATGCACACTTGTGGCTCTTTGTTTTTAATTAACTTATTTTATTTAATTTTTTAAAATTTGAATCCAAAGCAACCTATCTTAAAAATGTTTTAACCAATTCAATTCATTCTTAACCTAATCCAATCAAGTAGTGACTATCATTTGCCGTTTTTGTGTGGCCTAGCTACACCCGTAAGTGTTACAAATATACACTTTGAAATAATTCAATTAAACAAAAAATGTTATCGTTCAAATTAAGTAGTGACTAACTGACTATGATATGCCATTTTTGTGTGGCCTACCATTGAAAAATAAATTTCACTCAATTTCTTCTTTCTCTTTCTTCTGGCTAGAGATTTATTGGAGATTCACACGCCAATTAAGAACTCTGTCTTCATTAATAAATCATAACTTTCCACTAAAAAAATAATAAATCATAACCAACGTTAGAGTTTGAAAATGACTGAATGGAAGATCAAAGCTAAAGGATTCTATCATTAATAGTCTAAGGCTCCGTTCGTTTGCGCTTTGAATATAATAATATAATCTGCTCTGATTATAATCAGAGTATGATTATAATCAAAGTTGATTATTTGTGTATGGGTGTTTGGATGATTGTTGATTATTTGGTGTGAAATTATTGAAATGGGTATGTAATGATTGTGGTTGGTAGATAGAAGGGTAAGGAAATTGATTAATTGTATAGGGGTAGAACTGGAAGAAAAAGTTGGAAAAAGTAAGATGTGATTATAAAAAAATCAAAGTGTGTTTGGATGTGATTGTTGCTTAGAAAATAATCAAATTATGTCACTATTTACCTCGAAAAGCATGAAAATATGATTATAATCATAGGCAACTTTTAAGGTACTTATTTATTTTGGTCAACCAAACTGATTTTGCCTATGAAATGGTCGACCAATAAGGACTAAAGTGTACCAATCAGACCCGACATTCGATGGACCACTTAAAACAATGGTCTACCATTTGACACAAGATGAGAGAGAATGAAAAAAAAAAGCGAACCCGAAAAAATTAATCAATTTAGCATAATTTCTCTATCTCACCTCTCCCCTCTCTCTGGTGATGCCATCTCTCTCACCGTCACCGAATCTGACTCAGATTTCCGAAGACCAAGCTTCCATTATCGCTCTTCAAATCACTCAGTTTCCAAACTCTGGTTTTTCAATTGGATTAAACTCCCATCTCGGATTTGCGAGAGACAGAAAGGGATTGAAATTGAAGAAAGTGGTTTCTTGATTTGGTGTTGTTAATTTGGAGGTTGTATGGAATGTAGATTATTAGGGGAAGAAAGAAGAGTGTGAGGAAGATGGAATCGTGAATATAATGGTGATGTTGTTGCAGAGACCATGTTTAACATAATAATAAAAAAAATGCATTGTATTCTCTTTCTTTTTTTTTAGTTTTTGGCTAATGTTTTTCTTAATGACTGATTTTTTTTTTCTTTTTTGCACTTTTTAACTGGAGTGTGAGGTAGAAGATGGAGAGAAGGAGAAGAAACTGCAATTTGAGGGTTTAATTTTGCAAGCAAGGAGAAGAAGAAGACGACGACGACAGGGGAGAGAAAGAGAAATAAAATGGTTAAAATTGATTTCAATCCTAAATTATTTGGGGAAAATAACAATTTAGCCCAACACAAGAATAAATATTTACAAACTGGCCCAATATTTAGTTAAATGACCATTTTGACATTGTGAAGTGTGATTGAATGAATGAGAGTATAGGTAATTATAGGTATATATGTAGGGGTATAAGTGTAATTGAGTGTGTTTGATTATAAAAAAATTATGATTATAATTTGAACAGAAAAAAGCGTAAACGAACATGCTTATTATGATTATAATCAGAGCATATTATAATCAAAGCACAAACGAACTGAGCCTAAAAGATAACAAAGTGAAATTCAGACTACACTTGAATCCTTTTCGCAATTAGATGCAAAATATATTTTACGAAAATATAAAAATAACTCACATCTTAATACATGCAAAATTTATTCTGAACTTTTAAAAACTATCATATTTTTTATAACAAGATAAAATATATTAAATAAAAGTCAAATGACACTTACAAATAATCAGAGACTTTAAAACTAATAAACAAGAATAATATATCATAAACATTGTTAAATTAAAGGACGAATTGGGCTCATAAATCGTTCATATAACGAACACTAATCCTATAAGGATAATATCCTAAGGATAAAATCAATTTCATATTGTTTATCATATTGAAATATAACTAAAAGTGTTGTCAAGAAAGAGTTTACTATTATACATATTGTTTAATATTGTTTATCAGGAAGGAAATCAATTTCACAATTAAAGAAACCACCGACTTCATCAAAATGATATAAGCGCCGAGAGCGAGATCTGAATATCTGGAGAAACTAAAAGATGAAAACTGAACACAACAAAAGGAAAAAAAATGAAAGAAACACCACCAATCAAGGGAGACAGACCAGATTTGAAAAACAACCACTAAACAAGTGAGATTAAACTCAGATTCGAAATTATTTAAGGATGAGAAAAAAATATCAAAAATAAATTTCAGATCTACAATTGAATACAGAGAAGAATGCGTAAAAAAAACTATCATTATTGTAGCAATGTAAATGATCCACTCAAACAAAAGAATATATTTTAATTTTATTGATTAAATATTATATGAGCTTTTTTTTTTGGTAAACAATATTATATGAGCTTTACGAGAAGGTCTTGCATGGAAAAACCATAAACAAACTCAATAATTTTAAATACTTCAACTTAGAAGATGAGTTTTAAATTTTGGATGTGCGATTGGGAGTTGGGACCATGCATTGTTTTCAATTCTAAATATCCCATCAATAATTAAAATGCTCAAACTTTTTTTTTTGGTAGAATGCGGGCTTAAGGGAGCAAAAGCCCAAAAGCCAAAACAGAAGAAAAAGACACAAAAATGAAAAAAAAAAAACGAGCAGCTATGGAAACGCAGCTCGAGCCAAAACGACGAAACTTAGGGAGGGCGAATGTGTCTGCAATCTCCAGCGCCATATCTGTCGAAGTGAAGAAGATGGGTAAGACCAATAGGCGGCGCAGCAAGGCGGTGTACTCCCCCCTCCTGACGAGCATCACAGGCGACATTTGCAAGGAAGTCGGCGCAAGAGTTCGTCTCTCTCCATCTATGTTCGATGGTCCAGTGAGGGAAGCGACGAAGACAGCCCCGAATCTCCGTCAAGATGCTTCGTATGTCGGAAATAGATTGATTGCCGCTGCGTACGGCGTTCACCAGCACCAGGGAGTCACTCTCAACCTCGATGCAGCGAACCCCAATGTCGGCAGCAAGCTTCAATCCTTCAAGGAGTCCCCAAGATTCAGCTTTGAGGACTGAGCAGTCGTCGAGGAAACGATAAAAACCCGCAACCCAGCAACCATTTTCGTCCCTAATTAAGCCTCCACAACCCGCCGTGAGGGACACACGACGGAGGGCACCATCAGTATTCAGCTTGAACCAGCCACTCTGAGGGCAGCTCCACGCAATCTGGGTTGGAACACGAGGTATGTGCAGGTTCTCGGAGTTGATTTCAATCTTGCCTCTGTCATAATCCTGAATAGTATTTCTGATAACATCAGTTGGCTTGTAGGGTCTTTTAAAATCGTCCTTGTGAACATCAGCATTCCTCCAGGACCAGATTTTCCAAGCAGCAATGGCCCAAATTCTGTTCCAGGTAAGATCAACATCTGTACATAAGCAGTCAGTCAAATTAGCAATAATCCAATCAGTAAGGTTTGACCCATAAAAAATTCCAAAATGTCTAGGATCAACAAGAGAATTCCAGACAGAGGAGGCCTCAGGACAGTCACGGAGAGCATGAAGGGTAGTTTCCACAGTATTTGGACACTTGTGACACCAAGGTGAGCCCCCAAACCATTTGTGGCATAATTCCTTGGTTAAGAGTCTGTTATGAGAAGTAAACCAAATAAAATGCCTAGCTCTCTCACGAATGTCAAGTTTCCAAATTTTCGAAAATAATTGATCTTTAGGAAAGGTTTTCACTCTACACAAATAGGCCGATTTAACAGAGAATTCACCATTACTAGTCCCTCCACATACACAGATATCCCTTCCCCTAGAGTCCGCAGGGCAGATCTCAGAAAGGAAACTATCGAAACAATGAGGATTAAGAATGGCTTTTAGGTAGTCGAAATTCCAATTCCCACTATTCGTAGTCATATCTTTAACAGTATGCATAAGGACATTAGTAGGTAAAGACATGTTGATATTGTCAATAAGAGGATCATTTCTATTCCCCCAATTATCAATCCAGAACCTAGTACTGATACCATCCCCGATAATCCACTTTTGGCCTAAAATAATAGCATTCCAAAGCTTTGCAATTTCTTTCCAAAGGAGAGAATCGCTGTTTTTCACAATAACATCCCTGTTTAAGTCACACCCTCTACCATACTTTCCAATTAGGACCTTACTACATATATTATCAGGTCTAGATTTAACATTCCACCCAACTTTCATAAGGAAAGAATCGTTCATCTCTGATAGATGCTTAATCCCAAGACCCCCACAATTTTTATCTCTACACATCATGTCCCAATTAACTGTATGCACTTTCCGGTTATTATTATCATGACCCCATATAAAATTCCTCTGAATTTTTTCAATCTCAATACAAATAGACTTAGGAATCCTAGTAGATTGCATAGAATAGTAAGGAATAGAGGATATCACCGACTTAGCAAGGGTTACCCGGCCCGCAAAGGACAAACAATTAGCTTTCCATCCTGCAAGCTTAGACTTAACTTTATCAAGAACACGAGCAAAGTCTCTCTTGGTTTGCCTCCCATGGAGAAGAGGCATACCGAGATAAGTCCCCAAATCATTAGTGTAAGTAAAACCAGATTTAGAGACAATACGGTCCCTTAAAGCATTGTTAACATTTTTAGAAAAGAAAATTCTGGTTTTATCTACATTAACTTTTTGTCCCGTGGCATTACAAAAAAGATTTAAACATTCAGACATACAATCAAGCTGTTTCTCAGAAACTTCCCCAAAGAGTAAAATATCATCTGCAAAAAAAAGATGAGAAATAAATGGACCAGACCGACCAGCTCTAAGTGTCTTCCAATTACCAAGTTCCATACTCTTTTCTATAAGATGTGATAACTTTTCAAGGCAAAGCACAAATAGATAAGGAGAGAGAGGATCACCCTGTCTGAGGCCCCTAGAAGGCTTAAAAGAGTTAGTTTTATTTCCATTCCATATAATATTGTAAGACGTGGAAGAAATGCAATTTATGATCAGTTTTTGCATTCTAGGAGGAATATTTAGCTCAGCAATAACATTAGCAATAGCACCCCAATTGACTCTATCGTATGCTTTTTCAAGATCAATTTTAATGGCCATATATGCATTTTTACCATTCAATCTTCTCATGCTATGAAGCATTTCTTGAGCTATAATAATGTTGTCCTGAATACTTCTACCCGGGACAAAGCTAGCTTGGAGGGGGGAAACCCAAGTAGGTAAGAAGTATTTTAGACGATTGACAATTATTTTTGAAATACATTTATAAATAACATTGCATAAAGATATAGGTCTAAATTGACTGATGTATTCAGGGCTCTCGACCTTAGGAATAAGAACAATTAGAGTTTTGTTGATATCTTCTAAATTATACTCACTGTTAAAAGTTTTAACTACCACTTCATGCATACTGTTACTAATGGTTTCCCAATTTTTTTGAAAAAACACAGTAGGATAGCCATCGTCTCCCGGGGCTTTAATGCCACCCATCGAGAAAAGAGCATATCTAAGCTCTTCTCTAGAGGGGGGATCATCCAATTTGCTCAAAACCTCACGCGAGAACTGTTGAAACTGCCCAGAGGTCGAAAACCAGTCTCTTGAGTCCCTGTCTTCATTGAAAAGGTTAGAAAAATAAGATATAGTCAAGTTCTTAATTTCATCAACATTATCAACCCAATCCCCATTCTGGTTTTTAAGCATGTTAACCCTATTTTTCCTCCTTCTAATAATGGTTTTTGTATGGAAGTAACGAGTATTCCTATCCCCCTGTATGAGCCATTGACATCTGGATTTTTGTTGCCAAAGAATTTCTTCTTGCATAAGAATATTATTTAGCTCAACTTGAAGATCCTGTTCTAATTTTTGCAAAAAACGGTTTATAGGATAGCTTTTATCTTTTTGAATACCTTGGAGTCTGTTAAGGATGCGTCTTTTTTTCCTGCCTATATGCCCAAAGACATCCTTATTCCAAACTTTGATCTTGTTGGTAAAATTATTAACATTTAAACACCAATCAATATTATTGTTCCAATTACTTTTTACAAAGTCAGGGAAAGATTCATATGTAAACCAAATAGCTTCAAATCTAAAAGGTCTATTGATAACCGAAGGGGGGGGGGAGATGAACTTTAAGAAGGAGGGGATGATGATCGGAGTAGACTCTAAGAACAACACTTACAGTAGCTTCAGGAAAGGAAGTTCTCCAATTTTCATTGCAAAGTAATCTGTCTAATTTTTCCAAAATTCTATCATAATTGCCAATTTTTGGACCATACCATGTAAATGTAGGGCCGTCAGCCTTGACGTCCAAGAGATTGCAGTCACTGATCCAGCTTTTAAAATGATGTCCACGACGGGGATCAAAAGAGGCACCACCCGTTTTTTCTGAGGCATCGATAACTTCATTGAAATCACCAATGAGAGCCCAAGCATCAGAACTCGGGGGCATAGAGTTAATCATATCCTGCCAGAGCTGCACACGCAATTCAGGGTGAGGACTGGCATAAACAATAGTAAGGTACCACTTTAAATTAGTACTTTTTAAATGTAATTGTATATAGTTTTGGTGAGTAGTATAAGATAGTATAGTGATCATATTTGAGTGCCAAGCAAACCAAATACCACCACTCCTACCATTCCCATTTTGGCAAACAAAGTCCTTGAAACCAACTTTTGCAAATACATTACCGGCCTTGCTAGAGTCACATTTAGTTTCCATTAAGGCAATACAATTAGATTTATACTTTTCAACATAGTTTCTTAAATGCCTAGTAAAATTGGGGTTACCAGCCCCACGGCAATTCCATGATAGAACCTGCATAAAGAAACGAAAAGAAACGGGGTTAGTGATCTTGGAGATGCCCAAGGGCGTCTCTCATGACAACATCTTGCTCATCATTTCCTTGGAGGGTGTAGGGTACCATAGAGGCATCATCATCATCTTCCGTGCTTACCGGATCAGGGGGTTTTGGTGGCTGCCTACCGATGCTAGATTCCCCCTTCTCCCTAACATTACTTATGGGGCTGGTATTTTGTATGGTAGGTCTAAAGTTAGTGGAAATGTGTTGTTCATCCAACTCCACCACTTCCTTACCTTTAGAGCTAGCACTATTCCTTCTAGTCCTTGTAGAGCCTCTACTTAGTCCCCCCCTAGGTGGGTAACGTCTAGATAATCCTTCCCTAATTCCTTGTCCAGCACCTTTGCTGGGAGAATTATCATTATTGTTCAGGTTCTCTTCATCACTTAGCAGTTCCTCATCTAGAGAATCCCCGTCCTCACTCTCACTCATCTTTGTATCACTTACAAGTCCCGCGAGAGATAAAAACCGTGACTGGTCTTTATTGATGACTTTGTTAGTCTTTTCATTTGCCGGATTTGTCTTCTTTGGGCTAGGAAGTTTTTCCTCATCTTGAGCATTGGGGACTTTGGGTTTTCTAGGCCTTCTTGTTTTTTTAACAACCATCCATGGCCCAAACTTAGGACCTTCCTTATTGACATCACTGTTTATTTGTTGCTTTTGTTGAGCAATGGAATCCTCCTTTAGTTTAGCGCACCCTTCACTAGTGTGACCGTATCTGCCACAATCAAAGCAAATTAAGTGAATGCTCTCATATTCTATGAAGTATTTCTGTCCATCAAGAAAATATTTAGAAGTTAGAGGTTTGGACAAATCTATTTCAACACAAACTCGTGCAAATTTGCCCCGAGATTGCTTTGTTGTAGTTGCATCTATCTTTATAGTCTTTCCTATACTGTTACCAAAACAAGTCAGGAATTTATTATCAAAACAATATAATCAAAAGGTAAATGGGGAAATCTAAGCCAAACGGCAACTGATCTAATGCAGTCAGATTCAGGATTGAAATCTGGAAACCATTTTCTTACTGTAAGGTAATGGTCCAAAATGATCCATGGACCCTCACTTAGAACAAAATTGAGATCATCCTCATTATTAAATTTGACTAAATAATAGTCATTAGGCAAATCAATGATTTCAAAAGATCCCTTACAAGCCCATAATTCTGACACTTTCTTGACAAGAAAATTAAAACCCACCGTCTTACCAAGAAGTTTTATGATTAATGTTTTTTGTAGGGGAATCCCCATCCTCTCTCTTTCAGGTTTTGATATGGACACATAAATGCAGGAGTCACCCCCTTCATGGTCTTGAACAAAAGTGAAACCTTGCTGGTTTTCATCACCTTCCACTCCAGATTCTTGAAAAGGTATTGAGGAATGTTCGAGCATCATGTTATCACATATTATTGGATTCGATGTACTACCCAGGTTGGACTGAAATGGCCGGTTGGTTACTGCATCTCTATATGATGTGTCTGTAAAATTCAGATTGTTTTCTTTTTCCCCAATTAAGGGGATGTCTTCATAAGAGATAGGAGTTGAAGATTGGCCTGTAAAAACAGCGTCCCCATCCTTCATTTTTTTCTTTGATCTTGCAAGTTCGTCAGTTTCCTCATCAGTCATCTTCTTGATATTTTCTTGAGACTCCATTTCAGGATCCTGAAGCGCTAAAGAAAGCACTTGCGAGACCGTAATTCTTTTAGTAAATGCTCAGACTTTTGTTTCCGAAAAAAAAAATGAACAAACTTTTCTCACTTCATTAATCACATATCACTTACAAAAAAATAGATAAATTATATATTTAAATTATTATTTATTGACCCGTTAAGATTAGGCCAAAAAAATTATTTACTTTTAGTTAAAATTTTTCAACTCAATTCTAATTAAAATGTAACAACTAACAAAACAGGTCCGTGTTGAACCAACCTTATTTATTTTCTTGTATTTTAAAATCTCTTTTTAATCATTTCAATTCAAGTTCTATTAATATTTTATATATTTTTATTTACAAATGAAGATGAATATTATGTAAAAATAAATTGATAAAAAAAAAGAGAATATTATATACTTTTAAGTGTTTCTCATTTAATTTTTTTCTTATGTTTTAAAATAAAAATAAAAAAGAATTAAAAATTACTTAGTTTTTATTAAGATGTGTTTTTTAACAACTTTGATAAGAAATAATATTGTTTTCATTTTAAATTTCCCAAACATCTAAAAATTATTTAATATATTTGGAAAAACTATTTAAATTTTTATTTTGACTATTTATGATTTTACATCATAATTTAACTTATAAATATAATATTTATATTTATTTACAACTAATTGAGTAGATGGGATGGGACAACCCATCTCTGGTCCCATTCCCACATAATGATATAAATTCATACCCATATTTTCAAGTATTCAACTGCCCTTTTACCCACTGTTTGGCCATTCCTTGACCAACAATCATTTAATAAGTGTGGTGAGTTTCAATCTAGCATTTTTCTTGTGCAAAAATAATTCTACATGTTTTAAAATTATTTCATTTCAAACCTACTGTATTTGTTCAAAGATTNTTTTTTTTTTTTTTTTTTGCATTTTTTTCTCATAACTTTGTAAATTGTTATAAATTTGATTCCATATTTTTTGGTCAGTTTACAAAACTGTCCTATATCTTTGTAAAAAATTTCATCGTCAATCCTACATAACCCAAAAATATGAGGACAAAACTAATATAACAAAAAAAGGTAAAACTAAATTGAGACCTGATAAAAATTTAAGGGACCAAAAATATATTTTGGCCCAGATAAAACAACTAATATACTTCACACTTCACAGTGCGGGAGAATATAGATATTGTTTTCATTTTAAATATAGAACTTATTGGAAACACTTATAAAACAAGTAAACTAAATGTTATTATGTTTAAAATAATACATGTGATAAATTAAATATATACTGCACAGTGAGAGAGAATATAAATATGTTTAAAATAATACATGTGATAATACATGTGATAAATCATTTAATTTACTTTAAGTGTTATTATTATTTTAATTTTATATATTATATATTAATGTACAATTTAAAAAATTGAAGTGGTGTATAACAAGTAAACTAACAATTTAATTATTTAGTATTTATCTGAATATTTGGTTGACAACTCAATCTCTGAAAAAATAAAATACAAATAGTATGCTGTTTTAAATTTTTTAAAGACTAACAAATATATTATTTTGATCTTTTAAAAAATAAATTATATATTGTAATCTTTCAAAGACCAAGTTATCATCGGTATAATCTTTTAGAAATTGAATTGTAAATTTACTCAATATATAATAATATACTAGATTTTTTTATCAAAATAATATACTAGATTAGTTATAATATTTCAATAAAGTTTAAAAAGAAAAAAAGAAAATGAGAACATATTTTTTTTGGTAATAAAAAAAAGAGGCCTAAAGGCCAAACAAAGAAACAACAAAAAAAACTAAAAATTTATGAGCAAAACAGAGCCCATAGTATCACTAAACAAGATTAACTTCACACTCTCTTGAGGTCTAGACTAAAAAGCAAAGTCGGAGATCAACTTCAAGCCAAGACCTGTAACACAATCAGCTAAACGGTTGCCTTCACGAAAGGTATGAGAAACCTTTATCATCCAATCTTTTTGTAGCCACGAGATGATCATTCTAAGGATACCTCCGCCATGTCCCACATTAAGGTTATCCCTATTATTGTTGATGAGATTTACAGCACCAAGAGAATCTGACTCAACTTCCAATCGTCTACAACCCGAGTTCCAAGTCAATCTCAAGCCCTCACTAATACCCCAAAGTTCAGCTTCCAACACATTACAAGTACCCAGGTTTCTCGCAAAGTCTCCCATCCAATGCCCATCTGAATCTCTAAAGACACCACCACAAACTGCCCGAACAAATTTTTTATATCTTTTATTTTGTTCACTATTAAGATCTTCATCCAAAAAAGAAGTTAATAATTTTTTTTTAAATTTTTTGTTAATATTAAATACAACAATAATTAATTTCAATTTTTAATTAATGCTAATAATGTACAATAATTATAAAATTAAAAAATGATTCTTTGAACTCAAAAAAACTTAATAAAATAAATCTTTGGTCGTATTTTGTGCCCGTTCCAATTAATTTCAATTCAATTTAGTTTAACTCCAATGTCTTTTTTTTTTCTCATAGTTATTCTCCAATAGAGATCATCTTTATTTAAGACACTATTAAACACATTTGGTATTGCTCTTTACTAAAAATTTAAATTTGAGTTCTTCATGTTGTGAGAGACCGGTCATTCTGCTAAAGTTTTAGAACTAAGTTCTAGAACCAACCCTTCGTTGATCCAAAAATAATTTTTAATGATGAATCATTCTACTTTCACACTCTATGTAATATATGGATATTTCATTTTGAGAGTATATCACATACACCCATACAACACTCATATAACATATATTTATAAATTTTAAAATATAAAATCAAATTTTTATGATTTTAACGTGTCAAACAATAAAAAATAATAATATATATGATATATATTATAAATAGATATTGTAATTTTTGAATTTTTCATCCAAATTTATAAATTTTTATTATTTATATATATATATATATTATTTTCGTGTCATATAATTTTTTAAATTTAGTAGGTTTATATCTATATCATAAAATGTGTCGGCTTATGAAACATGAACACTTCATTTTAAGAGCGTGTCATCGTATCAGACCCGTGTCAGTGTCCGACACTCGTACGACACTCATATGACACATTTTCATAAATTTCAAAATATAAAATTATTTTTTGTGACTTTAATATGACAAATCATTTGGTCTTCTAGTCGTATGACTTTAACATGACACTCATACATCCTCCCACTCATTCTAAGATCAAAATATTACATGTAATTAAAATGACAGAAAATTTATTATTTGGTCTTTCCTTTTTTACTGAGTAAACGATTTGGTCCCTCATATATATTATGGATAGATATGATAATTTTTAAAGTTTTCATCAAAATTTTGTTGATTTTTTATTATTTATATATATAAATATATGTCGTGTCGTGTAATTTTAAAATTTGACGTGTCAGTGTGTCCGTACTCGTGTCGTGTCCCGTGTCTGTGTCAGTGTCCATGCTTCATAGGTGTCGATATTGATGGAGATTGTGCCCTAGGGCCAATAATTTTATAGATATGTTTGGAACATATCAATTAATTTATGGAGATAAATTAATGGTTATCATATTATTAACATGTTTACTATGATAACAGTCCGTGATTAATTATGAGATAATTAATCTAAATTGTCCCTGGTCGCTCATTCAGGTGGGAACTTGAAATGAACTAAGACCAGCCTGACCTCGGTGCATAGAGATGCATGCACTAGATGCTGGGACGAGAGTCATGGTGCAATTGTGTAAGGAGTTACAAATTGCTGGATCGACCCGGAGAGTTCTGCATGGGTTTCAGTCATTAGCTGGTCTCTCCTGTACACCTGTCATGATGCCCTTAGACCTGAGGTCTTGATTATTCCGGCGTTGTAGTTGTCAAACTTTGGCTTAGTCTAACATTGCTCGTAACAGGGCAGCCATAAGGGCTGGGTACGGGTTTGGTTGATTGTCGTGATGAGGAATGTGGTTGACCTAGATGGAATTTTGTCCCTCATAGAGATGAGAGATATTTAACTGGCCCCCTCGATGAGTCTGTCCAAGGGAATGTGTGGCCACACTGGTAATTGGGACTTACTCAGGGAATCAAGAAAGTTGAGGTTTTGATTTTGGATGACTTTCCCATGCCTAATCCATGACCAAAATATCGTAGGACAAAAAGGGATCTAGACAAGGTGGTACTAAGGTTAAGTCGTTTTGGGGTTAGACGATAACTCACGTATTTTGGGTAGTCGTGATGGCTTGCTAGAGTCCGCTCTCGACTTGTGAGTCATGGAGATGACTTACTGCCAAATTTACGTGGGGCCTACTGGGTCACACGCGAGCAGGAACCAGATGCCAAGCTGGGACACGAATTAGGACTAATTCGTGGGTCACATTTGTGACACCGTTTAAGACATAATTGATTGTATTGGGGCATGAAGTCTTGTCTTAAATAAATATCTGCAGATATAATATTTAGATTTGTGAGACAAATTTAAATATATTTATATATGATAATTGTTAAATAAGATAATTGGATTAGTCTATTTACAATTATATTCCTATTTATAATATTAGGGAATTATAAATTGGATAATGTTCCTAAGAGTTAGGAAATTATTAATTTATTAAATTCACTAATATTGGGATAAATGGGAGGAGGTTGGCGCCTCATATATATACAAAGGGATTTAATTAATAAAAATGTTTTATTAATTAAAATCATGGCTTGAAATTTGAAATTCAAAAGATTTGATCTAGATTTCAAATGATTGAATTAAAAATATTAAGGTAATATTTTAATTCAATATTATAGGGAATTCGAATTCTAAGTTTAAATTGGATTAAAGATATTAGTGTAATATTTTAATTCAATAAACTAGAATTCAAGATTCAAAAAGATTGAGTTAAAGATATTAAAATAATTCTTTAAATCAATATTGTTGGAAAATAACAAATTAGTTATAACTTCCTAAGAGTTAGGTTAGTTATTTTAATTTATTAAATTCTAACAAGTTTTGGAAGAGGGAGGCGCATGGCTTGGGAAGATCTTGGAAGATTTGATCTTTCAATTTGATTCTCCAAGATTGCATTTGAATCCAAATTTAAATATTATGGTAATATTTTAAATTGGAATTCAAGTCATAAAATATGTGATATTGAGATCTCATGATTTTATGATTTGATAATTATATATTTTAGGGATTCCCTAATTATAATTATCAAAGTCCCCAAACCCTATAAAAGGAAGCCATAAGTCGACTAAACAGGAGAGGCCATGCACACTTAGAAAATCGACTTTAGCCTAGTTCTTCTCAAGAGAGAAAAATTCAATTTTTGCTCTAGGTGAGGAGAGAGAAAATCGCAACCATAGTTTTCTAGAGAGAGGAAGTGGCACACATCTCTAAAGGAGTTTAGAGTTTGTGTGACAAGGTTGTGAGGGATCAAGAATTGGATTCTTGATCAAGGCGCCATATTATTCTTGGAGAATTCAAGAAGAGTTCTTGAATTAAAGAACACAGTAGATAAAGGTCCCTGAGTCACTTGGAGAAGTGAAGGAGGCTAGCACCTAGGCATCTCCAAAACTGTTCGTGTGGAATACCGGCAGAGGAAGGACGCGTCACGTAGACTTCTAGGATATGCCCCGTACAACTAAACCGATTGAAACTCGTGAGGTATACCACTATCTAAAAGTTTTAAATTCAGCTAGCGGATCCGTTCAGGAATTCTAGGCCCTTGCGCGTTTTATTTTAATTCTTATTTCAGTTTTTTTGCTTCCGCTGCGTTTTAGGCGCCCCTGAATTCCCCAACAGATATTCAAATTTTGATCCTTTATAGTGCTTTAGGGGTGTAGTGATGAGAAAAAAATAGGGTAGAGAAAGAGAGTATCAATGAGACTCATTTCTCTATCTACTTATTTTTTTTCTTTTTCAGCACTATAACTACAGTGCACTATAAAAGATAAAAAATGGTCGATATTCATGTTTAGTAGTTCACAATTCACACCGAATAGCAATTGAACTCGTGGGACCATTCAAATAAATTTTTTTTTTTATATATAGAAAAATTTTAGGTGAGTTGGGCCCCGGAGGCTCACCAAGGCCAGGGCATGCCTCCAGGCTCTATGAGCGCTTGCAGAGATACTTACAGATCGTCTACCAACAAGACACTCACATCGGCGCGAGTCTCAAATTCAAGACCTTATAAGTTATGAGTTGACTCATTACCAAATGGACCAACTTTTGTTGGCACCATCCAACCAATGTTGCCTAAGATAGTAAATTCATTATTTTGTATGCACTTGCAGGATGCCTTGTTTGTACAAGAGCCCCAACATGATCCGTTGCACACCCAACGCCATAAATGTATCTTGTGCGATTTGATATCTTCTCGTTGATATATTAAAAAAAAATACTATATAAGAATAGATTTGTATAAAAATATATATTAAAATAGATATAAATTAATGACACCACTCGAACCCTCTTCTCTTCATTACTCTAGTAATAATAATTCCTCACTCTGCCGTCACTCATCACAAACAACCCTCCCCATTTAATTCCCAATTCAATTCCACACTGCAAATACATTTCAATAATTTCCTCTTCCCCTACCTTCCCATCCAACTACCTCCTTCTCCTTCAATTTCACTTCCCTTTCTCTCTCTTCTTCACTCTCACTCTCTCAAATCTCAATACCCTTCTCAAATCAATGTCTTCCACCGAATCTCCTTCAACCACCACCACGAAACCCTTCCTCCCATGGAAGACTCGCCTCTTCGTCTCCTTCCTCTCCACCATCACCGACGCCACTCGCCGTTCCGATTTCACCGTCAATCGCCGTCTCATGAACTTCCTCGACCGTAAATCTAACCCTAACCCTAACCCCATTAACGGCGTCAATTCCTCCGACGTCACCGTCGACCCCTCCCGTAATCTCTGGTTTCGCGTTTTCACTCCGACGGCCACCACCACCACTTCCCTTCCCGTCATCGTCTTCTTCCACGGCGGCGGATTCACCTTCCTCTCGCCGGCGTCCTTCGCTTACGACGCCGTTTGCCGCCGTTTAGCTCGAAAAGTCCCCGCCGTTATCGTCTCCGTGAATTACCGACTTTGCCCCGAACATAAATACCCTTCTCAATACGACGACGGATTCGACGTCATAAAATTCCTCAACGAAAACGACGCCGTTTTACCCCAAATCGCTGATCTCTCAAAATGCTTCTTAGCTGGTGATAGTGCTGGCGCAAATTTAGCCCATCACGTCGCTGTTCGGGCGGGTCGGGTCGGGTTTCATAAAGTAAAGCTAATCGGACTGCTTTCGATACAACCATTTTTTGGAGGTGAAGAAAGAACCGAATCCGAGATCGAATTGGAACGGATTCGGGTCCCGTTGGTGTCTATTGAAAGAACAGATTGGATGTGGAAAGTGTTTTTGCCAGACGGGTCGGATCGTGATCATGAAGCATCCAATGTGTGTGGGCCGAATGCAGTGGATATTTCGGGTTTGGATTATCCGGATACGATTGTGTTCGTGGGTGGGTTTGACCCGTTAAAGGATCGGCAAAAGAGGTATTATGAGTGGTTAAGGAAATCTGGAAAAGAGGCTGAGTTAATTGAGTATCCAAATATGATTCATGCGTTTTACGTATTTCCTGAATTGCCTGAGGCGTCTCAGTTGATTTCCCAAATCAAGGATTTCATTGCCAAACGACTCGCTAAACTGTAATAGGGAAAAAGGGAGGCAAAACTGCCTCTAAATTATGGTCATTTTCAGATGTACTTTGAAATTTTTTGGGTTAATTATATATTTTTAATTTTTTTGTGCCAATTACAGTTTTAAATTAGAGGATAATTGACTTAAATATAAAAAATTAAGGATATAATTAATCTGGAAAGAAAATTTAAAGATACAAACACCATATTTTGAAGATGATATTTTTGGCAAAAAGAAAAAAGATATTAGCAATGCTATTATTCTACTTGTCGTGTTTAATGTAGAAGGGGAAGTACAACCAACGCCGGAGTCTAGACTTGCTAATGCTTGACAGTTCACACTGACAGCGAAAACCTGACTTGTGTCTTAAACGTAAACGACATTGGTATCCATGCGTTTGATTTTAAATTAGTGGATATCTTTGTTTTTACCCAAATAAAAAAGAAGGATAATTTTGGTCCTAAATTTATGCCTAATGTTCAATTTGGTCTATTATGTTTCAAAATATTTAAATTGGTGTAAATGTTGACAAAATATTTCATTTTAGTCCTAAATATAAGTAAAAATGTTTCATTTTGGTTACAAACTATTGAATTTAGTTATATTTTTCTCGTTTCACATTTTAAATTCAAAGGATATGTTAAGAGGAATTCGTAGCTTTGAATTCGTTGCATTCGAATTTGGAATGAGAGAGATCTGATCAACTTCGTTTGTTTGACCATGAAACGAGCGATATACTTTTAGGACTGATTTGACCTCGTTTACTGACGGCTTCAACTGAATAGAGAAAGTATTCTTTGAGAATAATACGTGGTTCTAAACTCGTCAAATTTGAACTTACTCATATTCATAGTTTGGGACCAAAATGAAATATTTTTTTAATATTTAAGACCATATTTTATCAATTACACTTTTAAATTGAAGTATAATTATTTAAATATAAAATATTAAGGATATAATTGAGTTAAATATGAAATATTAAGGATATAATTAATTTTAGAAAAGAAATTTTAAAGATACAAATATACAACTAACAGTAGGGATGGCAATGATTTAGGGTATTTAGGGTACCCGTCCATATCCGTCCGAAAAAATTATCCAGTATCCGACGGATACCAGATATCGGATAGGATACGGATAGTGAAAATTAAATATTTTTCGGATATTGAGCGGATACGGATATTACCTTCGCATACCCTATATCTGTCCGAAATGAACGAATAGTTTGGGTATCTGATATCTTATTATTTATTTAATTTTTATATTTTACATTCAATTTAATATCTTCTATATAATTATTTAATTATATTTATATTTTTTATATATAATCATTTTTTAGTTACTTTATATTTAATTGTTTTATTTAAAAAAAAGAAATTTAAAATATAAATAAATCATTTTATTTATTTATTTTAGTTAGTGGGTATTGGATATCGGGTACCCGGTATATCAAATTTATAAAATAGGATACCCTATCCTATGTTTATACTTTTTTCGGATATTTCGAGTATTTCAGATACCAGATATCGGATAGGATAGGATACAGATGCTAATTTATCGGATACAGATAGGGTACAGATATTGGATAGAGTGAACAGATACGGATACGGATAGTGGCAGAACCACCGAATACCCTATCCATTGTCATCCCTAACTAACAGTCTAACAACACCACATTTTGAAGATGATATTTTTGCGAAAAAGAAAAAGATATTAGCAATGCTAATGCTAATGCTTGACAGTTGACACTAACAGCGAAAACGTGACTTGTCTCAAACGTAAACGACATTGTTATCCATGCGTTTGATTTTAAATTAGTCCGATATCTTTGTTTGGCCAAATAATTATTTTGGTCCTAAATGTATGCCTAATGTTTATTTTGGTCCATTATGTTTCAAAATATTTATATTGGTCTTAAATGTTGGTAAAATATTTCATTTTGGACCTAGATATAAGTAAAAATGTTTCATTTTGGTCCCAAACTAGTGAATTTGGTCATATTTCTCTCGTATCTCATTTCAAGTTCAAAGGACTTGTTAAGAGGAACTCATAGCTATGAATTCGACGCATTCAAATTTGAAATGAGAGAGATATGATCAACTATTCAACTTTGTTGTTTGACCATGAAATGAGCGATCTATTTTTCGGAATGATTTGACCTCATTTGCTGACAGCCACTGAATAGAAAAAAGTACTCTTTGAGAATAATTACTTAGCTCTAAATTCGTTACATTTGAACTTGAAACAAGTCATATTCATAGTTTGGGACCAAAATGAAATATTTTATCAACATTTAAGAAAAATTTAAATATTTTGAAACATAATGGACCAAAATGAGCATTAAAAAATGACACTTTAACCTTTTTATTTTGTCTAAGATTTGGAATTTGAGCCCATTACTTTCAGAGTTTCAGAGGTTGGATTGGTCATTGGAGTTGGGACCTTCCTATGCCACTATGCTTGAATTTTGTTCATATATTGAATGTTAATTAAATATTTTAATTGCGCATTGTAGGTATATGTTATATAGTAATATATTATTAATAACAAACTAGATTAGATCCAAACGTTATCTTAATCGTTGGGAGTTGATGAACTGCAATAAGATACAAATAAAACTTGTATAAGAGATTTATAGAGGTACGCTATGTGAATCTCCATAATTGTCTCCAAACATGATTCATGCATTTTAGGTATTTCATATTTCAGTTGTATCTCCATAAATTTTTTCAGTTGTATCATATTGTCTCTAGAATTATGAGTATGTGTCCCCCTATGTCCATGGAGGGAGTGATGTGCCTCCTTGGAGACACTCTGTTGATGGTTCTTTTACTGTTGCCTCTGCTTATAGTGCCCTTGTGGGTGATGCCCGAAGTGGGGATGGTGATCCAATTTGGAAGTATATTTGGGGGTGGGATGGCCCTCCTAAGATTAGAGCCTTTCTCTAACTGGTGACCCATGATAAATTGTTCACTAAAAATACTCTGTTTGTTAGGCATATTTCTCAGGATGATAGGTGCCCGCTGGGTTGTCAGGTTGCTGAGAATGTTCTTCATTGTCTCAGAGACTGTATTGATTTGGAACCTGAACTTCTTAGCAACTTTTTCTCTCTTGACTTAAAAAGTTGGATCCATGCTAATCTCCGCTCCAAGAAGCGGGGTGCTTTGGTGAGCAATTATAGGTGGGACTTTGTTTTTGCCTATGGGTGTTGGATGTTGTGGAAAAATAGGTTCTCTACTATCTTTGCAGGTGCTGCTCATACCCTTATGGGTTTATTAAAACAGTGGGAAGCTGATATCTCTGATCACAAGCTCTATATGAAAACGAAAGCTTATCTTCCTCCTGTGTCTAGGGAGTCTCTTCATGTTAGATGGCATTCCCCTGGTGATAGTTCTATCAAGTTCAATGTTGATGGGTCCGTTCTTAGGGAAGGCAAAAGTGCGTGTGGTGGCTGTGCTTGGGATCCTTTGGGTCGCTGGTTGTTTGGCTTTGTGCACAATATTGGAGACTCTTCCATTACTGTTGTTGAATGCTAAGCTATCCTTGATGCTATTAGCTTCTCCATTAATCTTGGTTCTCCGCAAGTTATTATTGAATCTGATTCTGCCGTTGCCGTTCAGTTTGTGACTAGGGGGATCGCTCCGTCCCACCCATGCTCCAATTTGGTCACACAAATGCAAAGTGTTATGGGTAAGAGTAACATCAATTTTTTGTTAGTGCATGTCTTTCGTGAGGCGAATCAGGTTGTTGACTGGCTGGCAAATCTTGCCCACTCATACCCGAATGGCGTACATACTCTGGATGATGCTCCTGCTGGATGTGCGGGTTTGTTAGAGAATGATTGTAGAGGTGTTTTTACCCCTCGTTCTGTACGTGGCTACTTTGTCCATGTTTTTCTTTTGTTTACAAAAAAAAATTTTTTAGGCTAATCATACTTTTAATTTTTTTTTTGTCAATTATATCTTTAAATTTGAGGTATAATTGATTAAAATATAAAATATTAGGAGTACAATTGACTTAAATATAATATAGGCTAAAGTGTACTTTTGGTCCCATAACTTTGACAAATGTCTCAATTTGGTCCCAAAACTTTTTTTGTTGCAATTTTGGTCTCATAACTTCTGAAAAAGTCTCATCGTTGGTCTCAAGCTGATTTCTATCCATTTTCTGCCGTTAAAGATGATCTGACATATTGAGTTGAATGATGAGGTGACAAATATGGAGAAATGGTTTTAATGACAAATAATGGATGGAAATCAACTTGGGACTAACAGTGAGACGTTTTCAAAAGTTATGAGACCAAAATTGCAACAAAAAACGTTATGGGACCAAATTGAGACCTTTGCCAAAGTTATAGGACCAAAATTGCAACAAAAAAAATTCTGAGACCAAATTGAGACATTTGCCAAAGTTATGGGACCAAAAGTGCAATTTATTCTATAATATATTGAGGATACAATATACCCAATTTTTTTTTGAAAGTCCTACTTAAATTGACACTATATTTTAAAGGTGCCAAAAATAATTTTGCAAAAAAATAAAAGAGAAGATATTAGCTATGCAATTCTAGTGGTCGTGTAGATGATAAAGTACAAGCAACGCAGTCCAGACTTGCTTTCCAGTTGACAATGACAGCGAAAACGTGACTTGTCTTTATGGTATACGACAATGGTATCCATGCGTTTTAAATTTGTCCGTTTTTTTTTGTTTTGCCTAAAGTTTGGAATTTATTTGAGCCGACCTTCGTATGTCACTATGCTCTTTGTTTTGTTCATATACTGCCTATGTTAATTAAATATTTTAATTGCGCATTGTAGATTTGTAGGTATATGTTATATAGTAATATATTCTTAACTACTTTTTTTGGCTTGTCCATCCCATATTTAAAATTGGGTTCTCATTGATTAAGATTTGACTTGTGTTTTTCAACAAAGATAATTATATTCATGAAATTTTAAATTTGAGATCTTATTTAAATAATACCAAATCACTTATCAGTTGACTAATCTTTTATTGGTTTATTAATAATTTTTTAATAAGAGATATAAATACTTGTTAAAGAGTGTATTGTTAAAAGATGTCAAGTGAAATTGATAATGATATCAAATAATTTTAGATTTCAGTTTAATAGTTTATTCATAATGATGTCCATTCCTGTTTTGGCCGAAAAAAGAAATTAGAGAAAATTTACTTTTTATTTATGAATTTGTGCAGTATCTGAGTAATGGAAATACATGATGTGGTTTGTGAATTGAAGTCCGTATAATGACATGTCAATTGATTAAACATTCAGATCTTCGTTTGCGCTTATAATAAAATCTGCTTTGATTATAATCAGAGTATAATTATAATTAAAGTTGATTATTTGTGTATTGGTGTTTGGATGAAAGTTGATTATTTGGTGTGAAATTATTGAAATGGGTATGTAATGATTATGGTTGGTAGATAGAAGGGTAAGAAAATTGATAAATTGTATAGGGGTAGAAATGTAAGAAAAAGTTGGAAAAAGTAAGATGTGATTTGACTAATAATCAAAGTGTGTTTAGATGTGATTGTTGTTTTTAAAAAAAAATCAGATTTTGTCACTGTTTGCCTTGGGAATCGTGAAAATATGATTATAATCATAGACAACTTGTGAGGTGTTTATTTCGTTTGGTCGACCATTCTATTTTTGCCTCCGAAATGGTGGACCAAAAGGACTAAAGTGTAGTGATCAGGCCCCGACATTCGGTGGACTGTCAAAAAAATGGTCCACCGTTTGGACAAGATGAGAGAGAATGTAAAAAAACACTCTGGACCCGAAAAAAAATTTCAATGTGGCTCATTTCAGGTATTCGGTCGACCATTTTTTGCATAGGTGGACCGAACGTCGGGCCTGATAGCATTCTTAGGTTGAAATTCGGTCGACCATTTTTTGAATCGATGGACCGAACATCGGGCCTGATATCATTCTCAGGTCAATATTCGGTCCACCGTTGACAGAATCGGTCGACCATTTCAGGTAAATTACTATTTTAGCCTTGTGATGTGTGATTGAATGTATTAGAGTATAGGTAATTATAGGTATATATATAGGGGTATAAGTGTAATTGGGTGTGTTTGATTATAAAAAAATCAAGATTATAATTTGATCAGAAAATAAAGGCAAACGAACATGCTTATTACGATTATAATCAGAGCACAAACGAACTGAGCTGTAAATGTTAAATGTATATTGTTAGATTTTGTGGGCTAAATATCCGCCCATGTGGGAGTCCAATTGAGTTATGGGTTAACTCATTATAATGTGTGCTATTTTAATTAAGTTCCACATCTGAAAGTTAGTAGTTGGGAGCTTTCCCATTCTCCTATAAATAGGAGTGATTCCCCATCATTCAAGTTGCTAATTCCATGAGTTGGAAAGGGAGTTCTCATATTGAGAAAACCCATATAGTAATATTTCTTCTCTCTCTTCGAGTTCTTCTTCCGCGATCAGTCGTGGAAACATGGCTCTACCTCTAGTAGATAGAGTCTCACTGTTTGGTGGAGTTCGTGATGAGGAGATCAACGTTTGAAGATCAATCATGGTGGAACAGAGACGCTAACAAAATATAATTTATGCTTTATGATTGATGATTTAGTATTTGAATAATAGAAATATATTATTTGGTCTCGAATAATAACAAATGTTAATATCTTTTGAAGGTGTTCACAAACACATCAAAATCTTCACATCACTCATGTTGTGGTGTGGTTGGAGTTAGGGAAGTTGATAAACACCACTTCAATTTGATATTTTATATTTTTTAAGTTTCGTCTATTTGACGAGTGTCATTTTTTTAAAAGTAAATTATACTTTGGTACCCTATGGTTTGACCCTATTTCACTTTAGTACTCTGTAGTTTGAAACTTGACACTTTGGTACCCTGAGGTTTTGACTATTAACACATTGATACCCTCAATTATTTTTCTGTCAAATTTTAACAGAATATTCCACCATATTCCACCTGCCTCTCACTTCCCACACTTAAACTCTATTTGTTTTTTATTATTAAACCGTTAATATCACTAAAGGAAAACAAAGTTACAGAGAAACAGAGCTGAAACCCTGTTCATCCTACTTTTAACTACAGGAGTTCCTAGAATACACTGCATAACCAACTTATGTTAGGGAAAACCTAGATTAAAACCTAAACCCCAAGATCAATCATGTCAAATCATCAAGAACAAAAACAATAGATGCGGAAGAGTACCTGAATTCTGCATAGTAATCAAAGTCTTTGGATCTTTCGGGTTGTTGGTCTTCCAAATTGTTGAACAATAGTTTTCCTTAAGAAAATCTATCTTCTCTGATAATGGGGCTTAGTGAAGAAACCCTTGCTCCCAATTTGGGGACCATAACCCTATATATATTTGCACAAGGCCCGTATTTCCAATTTAGCCCATCATAGAATCAGAAATTATACAAGAGTATCCACACATATTAGCCCATACTTTATTAACTTATTGGGCCCATTATAAACTATATGAGTCACCCTTAATTATGATAGCATTAGACACTTAATTTAATATCTTATTATATTTATATAAGTCCATAAACCTTACAATCTCCCACTTGGACTATATAAATATATACATTATACCGTAATTGAGTGTCACCGTAAAACCTTATGAGCTCAAAATTTGCTATCAAACAAAATTACCAAAGTATGCCTGAACAATCTCGTCCATTAACTATGCCAATACAATGACCAAGGCGATTTTCGTCACAATTATTGCGTAACTAAACCTTCCTTGATCACATATATCAACACAATCAAATGACATAGATCAAGTATGGATGTGTGGCATGAAAATAATATGTAATATTATCTGTTCATAATTATTTCCAAGTGGTCCACCTTAAAACTTTATGAGATCAAACTGAATTACATTCAAAGTGTCAACCAAAACCTTATTTCTGCAGAAAATAAACCGAATTTAT
This sequence comes from Chamaecrista fasciculata, assembly GCA_003254925.1. Classification (NCBI taxonomy): domain Eukaryota; kingdom Viridiplantae; phylum Streptophyta; class Magnoliopsida; order Fabales; family Fabaceae; genus Chamaecrista; species Chamaecrista fasciculata. The sequence continues at coordinate 23,864 of QANZ01028530.1, read as the reverse complement.
CCTTAAACTGAAATGCCATAAAAATTTGTCTATAACGAACGAACAACTTTTCAAACTCCCACTGAAACTGAATTTCCTTAAATACCTTAACTCCCACATGAGCAGTATGCTCACGAAAGACCGTGAGAGACAAAACCTTAAGCAGATCTGCAATCATGGAGTTTGTACCAAAATGTTCTATAGAGTATAGACACCTTACCACTTTGAACCCTTACTTTTACGACTAGGAACTTAATGTCAATGTGCTTTGACTTTGTAGAGTTCCTATAGTTGTTGGAATATAAAGTTGCAGATTTATTGTCACAAACTTAAGTGGTCTTTCAATTCCTTTCTGAATTCGCAGCCTCGTGACAAAATTTCGCAGCTAAATTCCATAATCAATAAGGTCAGAATCTGAATACCTAATGATCTCAAACTTTTCTGACCTCCTGTATATGAGCATATAATGTTTTGTTCTCTATAAATACCGTAAGACTCATTTGGCTGCTTTCCAACGATCCAAACTTGGATCACTTAAATATTTTCCCAACATCAATATCTAGACAAGTACAAGCTTATACATACATAAGACTCCCTACTGCCAAAGCATAAGGGATTTTTGCATTTCACTTTTTTCCTTAAAATAATTATAAGGGCCTTAATCAAGACTAAGCTTGTCTCCTTTAGCCACAGGGGTATCGTCTGGTTTACTATTCTGCATGCCATTTATCTTAAGAACCTTTTCGATATAGGTCTCTTGCGACAAACCAAGATCACCACGAGGCAATCCTGATGTATCTGAATGCCTAATACAAAAGTTGCTTCACCAAGATATTTCATCTCAAAGTTTCTTGCTATAAAGATCTTAGTTTCATGCTACAATTCTATATCGTTGATGGCAAGCAGTATGTCATCGACATATAAAACCAGAAATAAACTGTTTGCTCCCACTGAATTTATGTACACACAATTATCAGCCAAATTCATCTCAAAACCGAACCAGATGACGACTTGGTGAAATTTGTAGTACCACTAACGAGACCCTTACTTAAGTCCATAGATGTATTTCTTTAATTTGCAACTAATTGAAATTACACTTTTCTTTCTCTAGTGGACTTCCTTAATGGCATTGGTTCTAGAGATTGTAGAGTTTGTCCTTCTAAAATTATTTCTTAAACTTGAACAGGAAGGTCTGTGACATTGTCTTGAACCAAAGTTGCTTCTCGAATAATACTAGGTATTATAAAACTGTTCCTGATAATCATCGATTGCAATTGAGAAATATTAAAATATTCACTTTCAAGACAAAATCCTTAATCCTTTCCCACCCGCAAACTCAACATCCTCAAAGAACCAAGCATTACCGTCTCAAAAAATAACCTTAGTTGTGGGATCATAAAATTTGCAACCCCTGAATCTATTGGAGTACAAAAACAGTAAACAGACACAAGTGTCCCAATTCTCCTTTTAGAGATATATCCCAATCTCTTGTGTCACAAAGAAGCTGAATTCCTTAGCAGTTAATTTGGGCCTATTTTCCTTTTTTTTTAATCAACATGAAAATATGGATTATTGAATCCTAATAAGGAACCAAAACCAACCGAATTTGAATTTTGAAAGAGACGAAAAAACAAAACTTTACAAAATCACTTAATTTGCTCAATACTGAAACAAAAAAAAAATTGTTATGAAATACGAAACAAGAAAAGTCTCAATCAAAACCAAATAAAAAATTGGTTCTTAACAATAATCCAAATACCTCAGTTGATTCAACCTTAATCGTCTTGCCGTCACCTTACAATGATGGATCTTTCACCATCATTTGACTTTTAACAATTCAGGTAATCATACATAGACACATTGATGTAATTTGGCGCACTGAATCTTTCACCATATGTGTCTATAGTCTAAATTCAAATTAACCTCTGAATAAACAAAATTAAGAAGCATACCTTTCTTAGCACGCCATGTGTGATAATTGCTACAATGCTTCTTCACATGACCTTTTAGCTCCACTAAAGAAACAAGCATCTTGAGTTTGTTCCTTACTTTGTTTCTATTGTGGTGCTATATCTTCAGCTTCTTTAACTTTATTTTTTTTTCTTGTTGTCTTTCTTATTGTCTTTTGAAGTGGTAGTTAAATGAGCACTTTCTGTCTTTTCTTACTTCAACATTTTCTCTTCTTGAACACAGTAAGATTTGAACTCATTAATTGACCAAAAAAATCCTTTTGGCAATTATAGCCCACCTTAAACTAACTGAACTGTGTAGGAAAAGATATCAAAACCAAATGCACTAATAAGTCCTCTGACAAGTCCAATTTTAGTGCTTTTAATTTTGAAGCAATATGAGACATTACTATAATGTACTCCCTTATGTTTCCTTTTCCTGTGTATTTCATAGAGATAAGTTTCGTTAAGAATGTAATAGACTTACCCCTTTCATTCTTAACAAACATTTTCTCAAGATCTTTAAGGAAACCTTTAGCTGTATCCACTTCATTAGACATAGTGCCCCAAAAAATTTCCGAGATGACACACTTGATGATCATTAGACTTAAGCAATTGGACTTTTCCCACTTTTATCCATCTCCCTCACTTGATTTGAGGTACTCTCATCTGTTAAAGCAATGGGATAGGTACCCTTAATGCATAGTCCAGATCCATGAGTCCGAGAGTCAAAGACTCTCTTGCCATGCCTTAAAATTTGTGTCATTCAACATAGGAACCGAATTTATGTTGGCAATAATATTAGAAACTGAATATAGAACAAACCAAATAGCTCACATTAATACCAAAATATTATCCGAATAGAATACTAAATTAAAAAATATCGGTAAACCTCATTTCAAGATATTGGGTACTCCATTAACATTTCATCTTTGGACAAAATAATTAACTTGTAAGTGATACCTTCGTGCAATAATCAAACATTGATAATAAAGTAACATATCAAGTAATGAATCTTCCTTTGGGCCGATTCATCACCCACATGTAAAACCAAATAATCATCACTATGTCATTACCGCAAGTGTATATGTAATCAAAACAAATATAGACTTTCCTTTGGGCCAATCATATATTCATATCAACTAAGTTACATATACAAAACCTTTTGCATTTTAAGAATAAATTAATCTCCACAATAGAGGTCACTTTGGCGACTTATTTGCTTCAATTAAATTCATCTCAAAATACATATACCAATAAAATTAGATTTCCCAAAACTAAATTTCCATCTTACAACACATCTCATAATGAAACCATATATATATATATATATATATAACCTTATGTTTCAACAACATTCAGATAATATATATATACACCAAATCAAAACAAAGTTAAAACATGCAATTTGTTCAATGCCTCAAAATGCAAAAGTTAGATTATAAATCTGACCATCACACACATATCTCAAAACCGTGGGCCCACTTATGTGATTCCAAAGCCATAACATTAACCAAAGTACAAAACCCCAAATTATGATTCAAGAAACATACACAATAGCCCAAGAGTACAATTACTTGCATAAGAATCGCAACCAAAAGCCAATGAGTTTAGATTCATCCAAATTAATCCAAAAGCATTTTAAACAATTGATTATAATAAAAAAAATTTAATCAATTAATCTACCCTAAAGCTGAAACCAAGCGGCAGAAACAAGATGGGTTCTTGAATCTCCCATTCAATCCCAAAGCACCAAACAAGCAATATTCATTCATATATGACGTAATCCAAAAGTCAGTATGCAAAACAATACATATATATATTGAGTCGATGGTTGGACGCTGAATACCGAAACAAACAGGATATATATATACATATGTTGTTCGCAAGTTGAAAACCCAAAAACCATATTGCCAAAAAAACAGGTTTTCACAAGACGATGAAGCTTAATCCATAATCGAAAAAACAAATATGGAGGACCAAAGAAATTATTACCGAATAAACCGAAAAAAATAATCTTTAGTCATAAAATCGAAAATAATCCTAATGATTCAACAGATTATGGCTTTGATACCACTTGTTAGGGAAAACCTAGATTAAAACCTAAACCCCAAGATCAATCATGTCAAATCATCAAGAACAAAAACAATAGATGCGGAAGCGTACCTGAATTCTCCATTATCAGAGAAGAGAGATTTTCTTAAGGAAAACTATTGCTCAACAATTTGGAGGACCATAACCCTATATATATTTGCACAAGGCCCGTATTTCCAATTTAGCCCATCATAGAATCAGAAATTATACAAGAGTATCCACACATATTAGCCCATACTTTATTAACTTATTGGGCCCATTATAAACTATATGGGTCACCCTTAATTATGATAGCATTAGACACTTAATTTAATATCTTATTATATTTATATAAGTCCATAAACCTTACAACTTACACCTACCTAATTGAACTACAGCTCCTTTCAGCAACCTATTAACATCATAAACTACAGCTTGTAAGTCTAAAGGAGAGATATTACATAGAACCTTGACTACATAGGGAATATTACAATAACAGAAGGAAACATTTACATTACTAAATATATCGACCAAAAGACACTGACGAAAGAAATGAAGATATTGAGCAGTGGTAGCTTTGTGATTTCCTTCATCAATGAGTTGCAAACATACCCTGTGGGAGATGTATCTACCACCAAGAACACAAAAAAGCCAGCTGCTTGAGTTAATTTTGATTCGTTGAAGGACAATCCAGTTACAATCCAACACATAAACATTGATGTCAGGGACTTTCCCCTTGGCGTTGTAAACATACCCTGTCAGGGACTTAAACTCTATTTACTCCAACGTTAAACCTAATGAAAGATCAAAGGCAGCCTTTAGCGAGTAATTAATGGAAGGAAGGAAGATGTGGTCGGGTAATATTTGAATTGACTTCATTCCTCACAACAAAAAACCCTAACAAGGCAAGAAGAAGAACATGATGCTTAAATCCGATCTCCATGCCTACGCAGCTTCTTCTTCTTCCTCTGCTTTCTGCACCCATTTCCCCCATTCCTTCTCTCTCCGAAAAAAGTCCCATGGTGGGACCAAATCCTCGAACCCAAATCAAAATTCGTCGACCGATGGAATCGAACCTTCCTCTATGCTTGCTTCGTCGCCCTCTTCCTCGACCCTCTTTATTTTTATTTCCCCATAATTGAAGCCCAAAGCTGTTTGCAAATGGACATCGCTCTCGGCGTTTTCGTCACTTTCTCTCGAACCCTAACTGATCTCTTCTTCGTCTTCCTCATCGTCCTCAAATTCCACACTGCCTATTACCAATCTCGCTCGTTCGGCATCGGCGATCTCGTCACGAACCCTAATCTCATCGTCGTTCGATACCTCAAGAACGATGTGGTGGCTGAACCCTGCGTTTATTTTTCATCAGGAGGCTTAATGTTGAGCCCGGATCCCCTCAATTGACTTTCCCGCTTATTTCTCTAAAGTAGCCTAAAGTATGTAATTTGAGCCGTTGGATTATCCTTGAGTTAGCAAGATTTTGACACATCATCCAGCCCCAATAAGTGAAACGTGCGTTTCACTTATAGGAAAGAGTTTCACTCGCTGAAACAAAACGCACGTCGTATTGCATCCATTTGACTCTTGGGTTTCTTCCAGTCTTATTCCCGCCACACTTCATCTCCTTCTTGCTCACGCCACACTTCTTCTTCTTCTTGTTCAACTCTTATGTTTCATTGTCTCTTCTTCTTCTTCTTCTTCTTCTTGTTCAACTCTTATGTTTTTCTCAAAGCCATTCAAACTGCAGGTTTGGAACTGCAGAGAGATGATACCAACACTATTTCACTTGTGATATGCTTCTGCCACTTTAGATGGCTTGTTCCAACTACTTTAGAATGAGATAAGTAAGCAAATGATTTTTTTTGCACTGTTTACAGTAAGCTCTGGTACATCCAGCATCACGAAATTAAATTTAGACCATTCCAATTAAAAATGGAAGAGGAAGATGCAACAAAGACATTACCTCATTTCCTCTTGATGTTGCTTTGGTCTATCAATAAAATCTTCTCCTTCTTGCTTCGGTTTCTCCTTGAGCATAACTATAGAAAAGCAAGACAGTAACACAAGACGCAAGACAGCTTCGGTTTCTCAATTAAAAAATGACAACGGCAAGTGATAGAAAAGCAGCACAACACAAGACGGAAGATGGCAACGGCAAGACGGCAACGACGACAGCACAACAATGGAAGAGAAGAGTGAAGAAGAAGAAGAAGAAGAAGAAGAAGAAGAAGAAGAAGAAGAAGAAGAAGAAAGAAGAAGAAGAAGAAGAAGAAGAAGAAGAAGAAGAAGAAGAAGAAGAAGAAGAAGAAGAAGAAGAAGAAGAAGAAGAAGGAGAAGAAAATAGCTGCAGACAACATGCGTTTTTCACTCTATACAATTTGCAATTCACTTCAATGAAACGCACGTTTCATGAATTGATGATAGGTGACGTGTCAACATCTCAGAAGGTGAAAGATGATCTAACGGTGGAGAATTCACACTACAGGCCACTTTAGAGATAATGGCGGGAATCTCACTTGAGGAGATCCGGGCTCCTTAATGTTGGAGTAAATAGAGTTTAAGTGTGGGAAGTGAGAGGCAGGTGGAATATGGTGGAATATTCTGTTAAAATTTGACAGAAAAATAATTGAGGGTACCAATGTGTTAACAGTCAAAACCTCAGGGTACTAAAGTGTCAAGTTTCAAACCACAGGGTACCAAAGTGTAATTTACCCTTTTTTTAATTCATCCACATTGGGAAACATTAATGATCAAAATGTAAAAAAAATTAGAAAGTAAAATATTAGGGACCAAAATGAAAATTTGACCTACTAATTACTTGTATCAATATGTATATAAACAATCTAATTTATTATTCTGTTGGTCAAAACCTCAGTTTGGTCTATGAAACTATAAGGAGAATTCCATTTTGGTCCATAAATTATTTTTCCTTTTGTTTTGATTCTCAAACTTGGGACATAAAAAAGATATAGGACTGATTTGGGACATAGAGCAAAAATACAGGACCAAATACGAGACAAAAGAAGTTTTAGGACTGATTTGGGAACTGAAGCAAAGTTATAGGACCAAATTCGAGACAAAAAAAGATAGGAATGATTTGAGAACTGCAACAAAGTTACAGGACCAAATTCACACTTTGGCCATATAAAAATTATGAACTTACTAAGTATGTATACGAAGTGTGTGAAGAGAAATAGGATAAAATAAAAAGAAAGAATTTCATAGAAAGAACAATTAACATTATGTAAGATATTCACACACTTGATCAACATAATTTTAAGAGATTACATTATAAGAGATTCACACACTTAATCAATATAATTCACACACTATAAGAGACAGGGGCGGAGCCAAGAATTTTGGTTAGGGGGACCGACATATCTTTTTGGCCAAAATTTTATTTTGGTCTCTTATATTTCTCCAAAGTTTTGTCTCGATCCGTAATATTTTTTTAATTCCGTTTTAGTCTTTAATATTGTCTAAAAGTCCTATAATTGGTCCCTAACTATTAAATTTGGTCATATTTCTCTCGTTTTAAACTCGAACGCAAAGAAATCATAGCTACGTGTTAAATTTGATGAGTTTTTTATTTATCCAATTGAAGTCATCGACAAATAAGAGAGATATGACAACATTCAATAGTTAGGGACCAATTATAAAACTTTTTTAAAAAATAATTAAAGACCAAAACGAAACAAAATAATATTAGGGACCAAAATAGAACTTTAGGTAAGCATTAGGGATCAAAATAGAATTTTGGTTATTAATTTAGGGACCAAAATGGAACTTTAAATAAGCATTAGGGGCAAAAATAAATTGTTTAGTGACCTAGCTAAAAAAAGACACAAGTGAAAAGGCAAGCCTATTGGCCCAAAAAAATAAGCTAAGCCTCAACTACCATAGAGAGGGATTGAACCATGGCCATGAAGTTGCTGAAATCAACGATGAGTATTGGGGCAATTCGGGAAAAAAAGTAAAACGCATGAATTGTGTTTTGATATTCAATTAACTTAGGGCCTGTTTGGAGAGGAATCATCCTGATCTCATCTCATTCAATCATCATCTCATCTTATGATTGGATGAACAATAATGACTTGGTGTTTTTTGAAACCTTCATCTCATCTTATCCACATCATCATCTCATTCACAACATCATCTCATTTTCTCTTACAATTACTAATTTATCCCTATTTATACACCTATAATTACATATACTTTAATACAAATATAAAAAAAAGAATTAGACAAAATAGTAATTTTACATACCCTCATTTATTACACTTATAATTTTCTCTCTCCATCTATCATTTCTCATCATTTTTATTCTCTTTCCCATCTCTCTCTCTCTCTCTCTCTCTCTCTCTCTCTCTCTCTCTCTCTCTCACACACACACACACACACACACACACACATACACCTCTCTCTCTCTTTCACACACCCACACCCACACTCTTATATATATATATATATTAATTTATAGTGATTTAATTAAACAAAATTTTACAATATTATTATTTTTTTAGTTGCAATATTCCTCTATTTGTTTTGAGTAGAATATACAATTTAATCCCTAAAATATTTTTTAAGTTATAATCTTCTTCCATTCTCTTTAATGTAGTTTTTTTTAAAAAGAAAAAATTAACTATCTTCACTTTTATAGGTATTAGAATTTAGTGTTGTTTTCTAATTTGCTATTTGGTCCTCAAACTATTATTTGTTATTTTTTGTCGTTCAATTTCATAAATAGACCCCATTATTAATGATTGGGGTTTTCTACAAGGCCCCAGTTATCTTTTACACATGTTAGAGATTGATTAATTGGAACACTTCGAATTTATGGACCAAATTGTATGTCAAAAAATAATTCCAATATTATTTTCATTTTGGCCCATAATCTCATCCACTTGGATTTGGATTGACCCCTAACCCTCAATCCAAAATTTTCTCATCCTCACAATTTCCAATACCATATCACACTTCCCAATATCATCTCATCTCAATATTATTTCAATCAAAACACAACCAAACACCTATCATCTCATCTCATTATCTTCATCTCATCTCATTATTTCTTACAATTTCTACCTCTATACAAATTACAAAAATCCATCAACTTATTTCTACCAACCACAATCATTACATACCCTTTTATATAATTTCACACCTTATTTAACATCATTATCACTAAAATCACCCAAACACCAATACATCATCTCATCTCATCCAATTAAAAAATAATCTCATCCCGTCCATTTGGATGAGATTGGATGAGATTGGATTAAAATTAACTGGCTCCCAAACAGACCCTTAGCCTTCTTCCCATAATCTCTTAACCACTCATAATATTCTTTTCCTCCATCTTTTAAGAGGTCTAATTCACCCAGAAAGACACTCATATCCGGAAAATCAATATCCGTAACATTCACCTTAAACCTTGAGCCACACACATTAATTGACCCATGGTCTCGATCCTACCCATTAAGTAAAAAAACTCCCAAAACCAATCAGTTACTTTTAAAGAAAGCCATGACGTCGAATCTAATCGGATCTCGGATTCGGATCTTGCTTCTCCTCCAAAAAAATGGTTGTATAGAGACCAACCCGATAACCTTTAAATTACGGAGCCCCAACTTACCGACCCGAACTGCCACGTGATGGGCCAAGTTGGCACCCACACTATCACCCGCCAAAAAACACTTTGACACGTCAGCAATACTAGGCAAAACGGTGTCGTTCTCGTCTAGGAACTTAACGACGTCAAATCTGTCGTCGTATTGAGAGGGATAACGGTGTTCAGGGGCGAGCCGGTAGTTAACGGAGACAACGACAGCCGGAGTGAAACGCGAGAAGCTTCGGCAAACACGGTCGTATACGGAGGAAGAATATATAAAATAAACAAATAGAATAAGTTTATGAAAATTAAATATTTATAAACATCATTAAATACATATATTAATTTTTCTATCAACCAGTTAAAGAATATATAAAATAAACAAATAGAATAAGTATATGAAAATTTTTGGGAAAAAGAAATAACAACATAAATTAGACAAAATCACATTTTAGGGACCAAAACAAAAATGTTAAAGTTTGGGGACCAAACTGATTGTTTGACATTTTAAAAAAAAATGTATTTGATTATAAATATTAGATGTAACATGAAAATAATCTTTTGTAGTCTTAAATTTTAAGCTTTCATGTATGATTTCATTCAATTTAGTTATGGGGTTACTTTTACAAATCTTCAAACTTTCATGGAGGTTTTGTAGTTTAAGTTAATTTACCATAATTTGTTCTAACGTTTTGTGGGACCTACTTAAAAAAACACTTGTTTGTTTCTTATTAAAAGTTTTTTTTTTTTTGAATTACAAGAAAACAGGAAACTTAAGGAAAGAGATATATATTCACTTGCTTGTCTACTAAAAAACTACTTAGGAAGGTAGTATTATTTGAACAAACCTTAAACCCTATATACTTACAGGAGCCTAGACAAAAGAAAATTGATATTATCACCCAATGAGCCAATTTTACAAGGAAAACCTTTGTTGCCTGTGAGGGATGTGACCATGTGTTTATCATGAATAAACATTTCAACCAGCATACTTCCTTACGCAATTAAGCCTTCAAGGCTGGTTCCAAGAGCTTTAAAACGATCTACAATGACGTTGTTGTACAAAGGAGAAACTATTTCCATGAAAATCATACTTGAGTTATTGCTAAGAAATGTGGCAGACGTGATTCTTATGCCCTTTTCTTTACTCTCCCTCCAACTGAGAATAAGTTGTGCCAAAGGTCTTGGAGCAATACTCTCGCGCAGAGGTAGGGAATGGTTACTTCAGTGATTCTGAAGATTTTGAAGATAGACAACAGAGGAAATGCTCTGGGACAAAGCAAAATTAGTTATATGGATTGCATCTTGAGGCTTGACCTGCTTATGTTCAGAGAGAGCTTTGTTCCCGTGAAAATAAATAGACCAACAGACAAGAATAAATATTCTAGTGAGGTCAAAATCAGAGTTACAGAGAATCTTATCTTTCCTTTGAAAATATTCAAACCAGCTATTCATGGAAGTATAGTTGAAACCATCTACTTGGAGAGTTAATTGTGACCCAAACCATGCTGCTATAGCAAATTCGCAATGTTTGAAGAGGTGCATGTCTGTTTCAGTCACTTGACAACCAAAGGGACACTCCCTTATGATATTAAAATGTCTTTTAAGCAAGTTGTCAGCAAGAGGAAGAACATTGTGACAGAGCTTTTACGCAAAATTCTTAACCTTGTTTGGGATTAACTTTCATGGAGCATCCCCAAAGGCATTGTGATGAACAAGTTGATGAGGTTTAGATCTAATTAAGGTATAGGCATCACAAACATGATACTTCTCATCTTTTGAATTGCTCCAGATAAGAATATATTTAATGTTGTGCCGTGAACTAGTGAATAGTAATGTCATGAAACATGTGATAGAAGTATTAATTTTTTATTAATGGTTTATAATTTATTTAACATTGAAATTTGAGTTTATTTATATATTTATTCCATATTAAAGTAGTTAAATCTTTTCAGGCCAAAAAAAGTAGTTAAATCTTTCATTTTTTATGTTTTTTTTGTGAGTTTCAAAAGGAAAATTATCATTTTAAAATTTGAAAATTCAAATATTAATATAATTTGAGAAACAAAATAAATAATTCCTGCAAATTGTTCACATGTCCACTTGGATTTTTGTGGAATGTCAATTTCTCCGATTGACCACCCAACCTGTTCACATGTATAAGTAGAAATCTCCTTAATTCCCTTTTGTTATGTTTTAATCTTTTATGAAAAATGCAACGTATCGTACCATAGTTATTATTATGTGAATGTACATTTCATTATCCAACCTCCTAAATTTTGATTGATGGTCATCACTGAAAATGATGTCCAACAGATTTTTGTTCAACATGACTATAAAATATCTTTACTTATTAATTTTATTAAGTACAAATTAATCTTTGATCAAATAAAAAACGTCATAACAAAAATAAAAATTTTATAAAAATGTCTAGTCTCATTTTTTAAGTCATGACTCATGATAACTGATAAGTCTAAAACTAAGTCGAGTGGAGCCATGTGTTTAGTTCCTTTGCACCCAACTTAGCCCAATGCATTTTCATTTCATGTTTTTTTACAGTATACATTTATATTTTTAAGATTAAATATTCTTTTTATTTATAAAACATATATTTTTCATTTACACTTTAAAAAATATCATATATAAATTTATTCTTAATTAAATTAATATTTGCTAATAAATAAACCAAATTAAATATTTATAAACATCATTAAATACATATATTAATTTTTCTATCAACCAGTTAAAGAATATATAAAATAAACAAATAGAATAAGTTTATGAAAAATTTTGGGAAAAAGAAATGGTCCGATTTGACCTTACCAAACCCTGTGATCCAACTTGATTATAACCAAACCTGCTCCACACAAAACCTGACCCAACAGATATGGTAGTCTAGCATTTGCAAATGATATGATTGACATATAAATAGAAAAAATAGACAATGGGTATAGTTTTGCTCAAAATCATGAATCCAAGGCAATAATACCAAACTCCCAAATAACCCCTAATTACACCATTTGCTTTCATCTCTCTATTCAACCACCAAATGACTACAGTCTATAGCTATACTAAAACTAACAATAATTTATACAGGTTTTGAAGATGCCTTAATGCAAATGCCTTATCTTCAAGTTCAATGCCTTATCTTCTAATTGGTGCTCTTACTATCCACTGCTTCCTTCAGTTTCCTCCCTAAGGCAAATGCTATAGGAGGGGGAACAGCATTGCCAATCTGCCTGTGCTTGTGTTGGAGATTCCCAGAAAATTTGTAGCTATCTGGGAAACCCTGCATTTATGAATGTAATGAATGTCAGCTTGAAGGCTATACCAAATCAAATGACTTTTTTTTTTCTATTTCTGTAGTAAAACTACTGCCATTTAAATTTCCCAGCAAATTTAGGAATGTAATATACTCAATGGAAACAAAAAGGTAAATTTTACTTTCTTGGCAGGTCTGGATGGAGGATAATATAAAAGGAAGTAGGGGAATGGTTCAATTAAAGCTTTTGTTTTCAGTTCCTGGTCTATAGGGCATGTCTCGACTAATCTGAACTTAATATATGTTGCCCATTTAGCTATGGTCGGAGATTCTTTTAACCATGGTTACCATCAGAACACTATGCTTCTACTTGCCCTTTTCAACCAAACATTTACTAATAAGAATCTCGTTTCACTACTGTTCTTCCTCAGTCAAAATAAAAGAGATTCTCTTTAGTATTCTTTAGCACCCCTTGATTATGCTAAAAGCCTGTGAAAACTACTCAAAATAAGTGTAATAATGGACCACACCACTTGAAACAGTCACTATGGTGAGTTCTCTACTTTTCTTGGCTTATTACAAGGTCAAAATTAATACATTATATGATCCTGCCACTGCAGTGTTTAATATTAATATTTTCCAGTTTGCCCGGCATCAATTACAAATCTAACTAGAGTTGATAAACTTACTTGAGATCGAGCACACTCGCGAACAGTAAGGATCCTGTCTTGGTCTGGATGGAAACACATTCCAACCTTCCCCATTGGCTGAGGATCTGTAATGGAAGTTGGAAAATTGCCTTCCCAATCCAACCTACCAAACAGTCCTTTCCATTGGTTGTGTCTATTGGCTGTGTTCGGGAGGCACCATGGGATCAAATCAGCTAGTTGACCACTAGACAATTTTACCTGCATTTCATTGACATAAAAAAGTAGCTAATATTTCTGTCTGGTAAACATTTGTGCTGAAAAAAGGCCAAACAAGAATTCAATATTACCTTTTCATCAGGAAGATCCCTCCAATCAGCACCTGGTCTCTTAGGAATCTTCTGGCATCGAATCAGATTTAGTTCGTTCATCTCCTTTGATATATGGTCAATCAAGATAGCCATGTCACCTCGAATAGTCTTTTGGAACCATGAGACCGGATCATTTTTATACTGTAGAAACCAAAATTCGGGTGAGTGAACATGAAAGTCAAATGCAAAATCATAAGGATATCTAAAACACAGTTTTCTATTTGATAATACACCTCCATGTTTTCTTTAGACGCTCCATTGCCCACAGGAGGGAGATCACCAATGGTATCTCTAACAGTTATTGAACGGAATGGAGCACCACTTTGTGTACTGCGAACAGCAGCATACTGGAAGCTTTTCGATAAAGAGATTTTCAACTCTGGAGCTGAGAAGACGTACATTGGCTCGGGCCACTCAGGAAGAACATCATCTGGGGAGGCTGCCCATATAAATACTCGCTTTCTTGACTGGGAAACGCCAAAAGCTCCAGCCTCTAAGATACCAAACCTCACCTTTTTGTATAAGCAAACCGGCATTTATTAGTGCATAGGTTAAGTTGTGTAATCTGGTTTTCTTTCAATAATATTCCTCTTTTATTAAAAAAAAGGCATTTATTAGTGCCCATCGGTTCTTTTCACCAACCCAAAGTGTAATTATCAGAGGAAAAAAAAACTAAAAAGAAAAAGAATGTGCAATTTAAGCAAATTTACCTGATATCCTATTTCAAGTAGTGAAGCTAAGGTTAACCTGAATGTCTGTCCTTTATTGAAAGATACAAAATTCCTCACATTCTCTAACAGGAAATATCTTGGCCGGAAATAATCAGCAAAAGACAAGAATGCCAGTATCATCTCACATTGAACTTTGCTCCATGTGCTCTGGTTGAACCTGTTCATCCCAGAGAAACCCTGGAACATAACATGTAGTTATTTACTAAACATCCAGGAATTCAATTTGGCAAAATGATAAAAATGTCAGCAGCTAGACAGACCTGACATGGAGGGCCCCCATTAATGAAATCCACTTGCCCTGGCATGGGCAAACTATTTATTTCCTTCTCATCTAGCTTTGCAGCTAATTCTGCAGCCTCAGTGGTTGAGATACAATCATCCGTATCCCCACCCTTCTCCATCACAGCCCTACATTGCACAGTGCATTTAGAGATGACTTATTAATTGGTTCTTCTCCAATCCCCTCTGGCCCACAACCCAAAATAAATACTCTTTTCTTTTCCAAGCTTGGGAGCAGGAAGTATCTATGCAAAAAGAAGTGTACCTAAGAATGACGTTGCAGTTGTTTACAAACATCAATGATTCAGGATGATTGAGTTTAAAAGCATCTCCAGCTGGTTCTTCATACTCAATAGCCCACTTAGTGGATGAAACTCCTATAGCATCCAGGCAGTAATGCACAAGTCATCTAATGCATTTATAGTATATATGGTGTTTACTATTATGGAAGTGAAATTAATATTACCTGACTGCTCCAATCCCTCTGATAAACCACCACAGCCAGCAAAAATGTCTAAGGTTGCCAATCGGTTCTCATTTAATGTCTTCCTTTCATCATCCATTTCTGTAATGCCCTCTCCCTCTTTACACTTTCCTTTTTTCTTTCTAGCTGCTGCCTCACCTGCATCTCCACCTGAGTATTGTACTTTGATATGTGCAGGCAACTGCAACAATAAAAAGGCCATCAAGAAAAATTGATTGTTAATCATTAAAAAAAGAATAATGCATTTATTATGGTAGTGATAAATTATTAAACTAAATGTCACAAATAATAATTAAGATAATGATCTAACTCGTTTACGACCAGCCAGACACGGATCAGTTTGATGACATGGCCTCATGAGATAATATAGTCCATGCCCAAAAATAGAATGCATAACATAATCTTAGATTAACTATAGAACAGCTTTGAAGCCTTCAAAGATTTAGTTGATGGGTTGACAAGCACAATTTACATCCAGATGGCTAAGTATAGAATACCTTCTTGAGTGATCCAGTGGCAGGATCATACATGTTCTCACAAAAGAATATGTGTTGGAAAACTCCAGGGGCCCTGCATGAAGCAATGTCATGCTTCCTTCTTACTTGACATTTTCCTTCAATGGATTCTACCGATATTAAGTGTGTTTCTTCACTGTAATATACCTACAAATTAATTCAATAAATAAAAGTCAATAAGAAATAGTTTATACAGAAAATGATCTCAAAATCATGTAAGTGATGCCTATACAGGTATGCAAACTAGAGCAGTTCAATTAACATAGTCAAATGGACCAAGAATCAAAGGCTTGGAACAAGACACAATCATAAGTTACTCAATCATTTTTAAATTCATTTTTGTATATAACATAATTACAGCCATCCATGCCTGATAGGCTGATACGATCGCTGTGGTCAGTTTTGCATGATCATTCAATAACACAATACTTCAATATGATACTCTACATGTGTGTTAGTGTAAGTCTGTTTTTAATAAGTTCTAAGTAGATTTTACCTCTCGAATATCAGAGCAGTATGCCTTCTCATTTGATATGTCTTCTGGCCTGAAGAACCTTCTGACTTTGACCTCAGTCAATTTTGCGTCATATTCTCCTTTTTCCTTTTTTACAATTATCTCAAGCAATTGGCACACCACATAAGCTTTCAAACCTACATTCCTTCCACTCTTATGAATTCCCCGTTCTATTCTATCATCAAAGTCATAAGGACTTACATAAATATAATCATGGAGAGCATATTCAGTTCCACAAAATTGGAAACCTGTCTTGGATGAAGTCACAATAAACTTATCCTTGTTCCTTTGGGCTTCCTTCAATTTGCAAGAGTGGCAGATCCCTGTGCCTAGACCAAGTGTCTCATATGGAAGCCTAAAGAATGCACCTCTTTCAGGCCAATAGAGGCTTTTACAATAATATTCGACGGGCAGTCCTTTCTTCTTTCTTTCCTCTGCTCTGGCCCTATCACTTTTGTCAGCAGAGATATTATCCTTCCTATGCTGGTATCCCCATTGAATTTTCCGAATATCCACAGAAGAAATCATTTTGATGTCTTCCAACACCAAATCATTGCATTCATTTGTCAAAAACAATTCTCTCTCACTGGCAGCATTGCCAAGAACTGTCTGACATCCATACTCCATTTTTCTGCCATGAAATTTTTTTCTTCCATGTGATGATTCAAACAAATATTCCACCAGAAAGATGTCAGGAAGTCCTTTTAATTTTTCAACTTCCACTGACACAAACTGCCCAACAGAAATTACCTCTCCATGAACAATGGCTCTTTTGTATAGAACACATCCAGTATTTGTTTTACCTTCAGCCTCCCCATCCCATGTTACTTCTCCATTTCCAGAAAGATATTTAATTTGTGTTGGTACTGAATGGGATTTAGATGTTTCCTCCAAAGATAATGATGTATCCACCTCAGCATCATCATCTTCATTCTCCTCCTGCTCGTCCTCCTGCTCTTCAGCTTCATCTGCCTCCTTTAATGCACTTGAAGCTTCCTCTTTTGAATCCTCTCGCGAATAGTTTGAGTAATACTCTCCCCATATCATATTAATGAGTTTTGTTGTGGTAGCCTGCATAGCTTTTCTTTTCGACACAACAGGGGCAACTGCTGCTCTGGGATTCAAATTTGGTTCACTCCTAGGCACAACCTTGTGTTTCTTTACCAGCCACTTAGTGTGGCGTCGCGCTTCCATTTTACTCATAAGACCAGTCACAAACGCACACTTTTTTATCTTTGCATCCGGATATTCTGCAAACAGCTGCAGAATTATCTGTCCATGGACAACAATATATCTCTCAACTGTTGCTGGATCAGAATCAATGTGGGATTGATGATTCTGACCAAATTCAGAAACCATCTTAATGACATCTGCAAAGGAAAGCCGTGATACTCGGCTCTGCTCCTTCAACAGGGTGATGACATCGATAGCAAGCCTTGCAGTTTTCAGAATTGTTTCATACCAAGGAGCATACTGCTTTGATGGTTTGCCAAGTCTATACCTGATAGGAAAGAAGTTTTTGTGATTATTAACATTTACAACCAAAATCACTCTCCAATAAATGTGCCTAAATCTTTGTTATATTTAAAGTTGCATTAATGTGGCTTTATAAACTCATCCAGTGTGGATAATCCAGTAAGAACACATGCATATCCTATTTTCATTTCACTTCATATAAGATTCTTATAAAAACCACAGGTTTGATATCCCTGTTACTTATAGTGATCACTCTACAGAAATGATTTGCATCACAATTTAATCAAAAGGAATGTAAAACTCATAATTTCATGCAAGAGACAACATACCAGGCCATATCAGTTCGGATGGATATAAAAATCATAGACGAACCAAATTCTATCATCCATTCTTTTATTGCACTCAGGTAAATAGGAATTCCATCTGTAAATTGAGATCCAGTTCCAGAGGAAGACTGACCAGCTTCAGTATCCAGATTGAAGCCACTTCCATCATCTGCAGTCATGATTCCTGATCCAAAGATGGTAACATCAATCTCAGAACAAGGTCTCATTGGAAGAAGCTCCAACGAAATTAATCTGGCATCTGAGTTGTATAAAGACCAATTATGTAACATGCTTTTAGGAAGATCCTCAATGTCATACATGCCAAATTCATTGTCAAAAACTATGTACTCGTCAGTTTCCTCCAGGGAGGTTTTGTAATAAGCAGGAAGAGGATAATCATTTGCAATCTCATCTTCACTAATTTTAATGTAGAATGTGCTTGGTGCAGAGGATGATCTGTGGCTTTTCTTCTGCTTCATAGATCGCCAGTACTCTTCCTCTTGCAACAACCTGGCTAATTTCATGTCCTCATCTTCCTCAGCTACATTAGTTGAGGAACTCAATTGATTCTTCTCCTCCTCATCTCCAATCTTCAAACTACCACTTGATGGGAATGCTTGTGAATGTACCAAGTTGTCATGCACCTTGCTCTCGTCTCTTAGAGCAGCCAGAACTGGAATATCCAAGAACATCCTATCACTTTTCTTGGATGTCATATCTAAGCCTATAAGCTGCTTATAGATAAAATCACCCTGGGAAATGACAAACTCCTTTACAGAGGCTGCTCCAGAAAACCTCTTGCTTCCACTCATGCTTCGTGCCATACCAGCAAGTAGCTCATCTAGACTTATATCAGGGTTTCCTCCCGCAGATACTGAAAGCTTTTGGTATACTTCTATACAAGCACGGGCCTTTTCATAGAAATGATCATAATATTTCTTGTAACTAGAGGCCGGTTTCATGCAGTCATAATCAGCAATATCAGTGGAAAGCCATATCACCGGCGACCCATCTTCATAACCAGAGATATCCCATGTTTCAATGCGTCCAAATCCTTCACATCGAACACCTTTCTCTTTCTTATCAAGGCTTTCTTCATTTGGCAAAATAAGTCCAGAGATAAACAAATCATTAACTTCCAGCATCTCAAGAGGTTGTTCTTTACCAGTTTCATCATGCAATATAAAGTCTGTAAGCCTCCTATTTGGACGACCATCAGCATTTTCCTGTCCAGCAGTCATTCGCACAGCAAGAATCTCTTCTTCTACAACTTCAGCTTTCTTCACTTCAATAAGGCAGGACTTCTCAGATAAGGAAAAGGACTTTTCCTTCAAGTTTGTACTTGCTGCAGCTCGCTTAGGCATTTTGCGAGAACCAGTGGGCTCCTCACTCCTCTGTGATGAGCTTCTCTTTTTTTGCTTTCCTCCAGCCATGGCTTCCTCCTCAACTTTGGTAACAACAGATTTTGCTTTATTCTTGCTGTTCTTTGCACCTAATTTAGATGTTAAAAAAAAAAATCAAATAAAAAGAATGCAGATTTAAAAAATTTGATGAAAGAAAAAGCAAGTTAATGCAAATTAATATAAACACCACAATAATCCAAAATGCCAGAATAAAAACTTAAATTTGTAAGAATAATAATAATTAACATGGTAGAACTAGTGATTGCAGACCAGGAAAGAAAAGGAGTAATAGAATGGGGCATAGGAAGTAGAGGGAAAAGATGATGAAACAGCTACTAATGTAATGACAGTCACCACTTATATAAGATAGATAATTAAGAAATCTAGTCAAAAGTCAATAAATAAGAGTTAATAAGCCTTCCCTAAATTGTATTGTTTGCTGCATTCAATGCTTATTCTATGCATTCGTCATATAGATTTCAAAGCATGATAGTTTGGTTTCCAAATGAAATAAATCACATTCGGGACGAAGGTGACCAGCGACCAACTATTCTAATTTCTAATACCACTGCAAAAAGCTAAACGTTTTATAAATACAAGGGGTGGTTTTGCTGTCCAAACTTTGAAGAGTTAATTGATTATTAGTTACTCAAAAACAGAGAAATTACCAAGATACTTTTTTTTTTGTCCAGAAGAAATTACGGAGATGCAATTAAGTAGAAATTTACCAAACCCATAGAATGAAATTATAGGTGCACATGTAAGAAGCATCAGTTCCTAAAGCACCCAACCCTATATAACCAATAAGTTTTTCCAGAAGGAGCCCAGAAACGAAAATGACTGAAAATCGCTCAAAGCTCTGGTGTAAGACTCAACAAATAGAAAATCAAAACAGTGATTGAAAATGTCAAACACAATTTACCAACCTACGAGATCCAAAAACGATGTATGTGTAAGAAAGCAACAAAGAATGCGAAAGATGCATCAATTCGTAGAATACCAGCACTAAACGTAAGAGATCAAACCTAAAGAATCAACAAATTAGAGTATACCGAAGGAAATGACTATGAAATCTCCAGCTTGTAGATATCGCTTCAAAGCCTCAGTCGTAACTCACGGATTACAGATCCGTGGAGTAGTACGAAGCGATCAAACAAAGCCCCAAAACGAACTTCGAAATGAAAATTTTGCGAGTAAACAAAAATATATGTCAAATCAACACACGTAGAAAAGAAAATGAGAAAACCAAACAATACTTATACTGCAATGATTCATCCAAAAACCCCTCTGAAGAGAACCTAGTTTTGCAAAACCACTGGTTTCGTTCACTCAATGTACACGTTTTACGAGTGAACGGAAATGTGTAACGGATCAGTAAATGGTCAATAGGAAAAGGGGGAAAAAACAAATAACATCATCATGGCATAGCAAACACGAGAGTTTCGTGTACCTGGTGCAGAAGACGACAACTAAAATCCCGATATTAACTTGAAGTGAAACAAATCAAGAATAATCGAATACTGAGGACCGAAATCACGCAAGAACAAAAACGATAAAAGACAACAACAACAACAACAACAATTAATTTCCCAATCATTCATTCAGAAGCAAGAGTTTCATGTACCTTGCGAAGAACACACCAGGTAACAAAACAGAGTTCCTCAACAAGAAGAAGAAACCTAGAGATTTGGGGCAAGAAATGCAATGAGATCAAAGGAACTTAAATACCTGATTTAGGGATGTCACCATTGGATGTATCATTGATTAGAGAAGAATCTAGACGTGCTGCAGGAGCCATGCCTTAACTTTCCTTCCTTCCTTTGTTCCTCGATTTCGAGAACTTACTCAGAAGAGAGAAACCAAAATGGAAAAACAATGAAAGCGAAGAAGGGGAATGAACGAGAACAACGTGACGCGACTCTGACTCCGAGAGCCTTATCTTCGTTGATTGAAGATTGAAGATTGAAATCGAATGAATGCGCAAATGGAAATGATCTAAATTGAAATTGGGTCATCAATTTTGGCGGGGAAGCAAAGATTTATGAAAGATTTTGGCGCTTTGTGACCAAAATTGAAATCTTTTTGATTTGCGAATTCACGCACTTTCCAAATTCCCAAATTCGCGAGCCAAGGGTTTTACTTACAAAATTTTCACTTACCCTTTCAAATTTTGATTTTGGGAATCCACTGTTAAATTTTTTTCCTTCGAGCGATTTTTTTATTTCTTCTTCCCCCCAATACGCCCTAAATTGATAATTAATTATATTTGTTAAGCCTCAATTAATATATTGAACAAATAAATTAAATTGGTCATAATTATATTTTTGAATTAAAATTTTTATTTTTCAATAGTTATATTCTAGGAAGCATGGACACTTCATTTTGAAGGCGTGTCGTCGTGTCAGACACGTGTCAGTGTCCGACACTCGTATGACACCGACACGACACATATCCATAAATTTTAGAATAAAAATCATTTTTTTGTAACTTTAACATGATAGGCAAGNATGTAAAATGTTGTGATTTTGCTCCGACTAATTTAAATTTAATTCACATTTCTTATTTAATTATAATAGAAGAATTTTTTAATAAATGTTACAATATCAAATTATATATATCTATATCTTATATTATATGGCTCCACCCCTTTCTGGTCGTCCACATTTTAAAATATAGTACAAAATTAATAATAAGAGGAAAATTATTATTTGATCCCTTCTTTTTTACTGTGTTAACGATTTAGTTCCTCATTTATTTTACATAGATATTTGCGTGCCCGTTAGGGCACGCAAAGCCTCTAGTTATATTATATGTTTGAAGAGCCTTCTAATAATCGATCATTTAAAATTATAATATAAAATAAACTATTTTAACTATAATATATTAAAAAATATATAAATGAAAATAAAAAACAAAGCCCCATTTTTCATACCCACGTTCTCATTACATCTATATATATAAAAACAATACTCAACCCACGACCACGTCCAAAATTCAAGTCCATGATAAAATTAAGTTGTAAATAGATAATTTTGTTATGAAATATATAAAATAATAATACTCAAATAGAGAAAAAAGTAGGAGGAAAGATGAATTTTATTATTCAAGTAATCTTCAACATTTACATCAACTCCTAAAACCTCTATTTATAGGCTAAAGGATCTCAAGGGGGGAATGTACCTAATGAATACATAGACTCATATTCATGTACACAAGAAACTAAAGATCATCAACTTAATTACAAAGGACATTACAAACTTCTATACAAAGAAATATGAAAAGGTAATTGTGAATGTTCACAAATACTAATATTTATAACACTCCCTCTTGAATATTCACAATTTATTTTGATACGCCTTACAAGTTGTCTCATTAAAAACCTTGCCAAGAAAACCCAGTGGGATAAAACCATGGCAAAGGAAAAAATAGTACAACGCGTATCTCCCCCTCATCATAACATCACTAAGATCTTTTAATTGACACATTCCAATTTGATAAGCCAACTTCTCAAATGTTACAGTTGGTCTGCTAAATCACCACTTAACCAAACTTGTGAACTTCTATATCATCGTTGATTATCACTTGTTAGAACTTGTTGAACTTCTGTTGCCTTGGTGAAATATATTTCGTTTTATCTCCTTTGATGTATCCTTCCTTTAGCTGAACTATACATGTCATATTATCTTGATATAGTACGATTGACAAATTTCCCTGCAAAAAATAAACTACACATCTTCTAAATGTGTTGAATTAGTAGCCTCAACTAAAAACAGTTTTGATTTCCCTTATGCATTAACTATTAAGATCAGATAAGTAGCTAGCATCTACATTACCAACAAATGGTGAACTAAATTTAATGAAATAATATAAACCTTCAACACCTATTCTTCTAAGATATTTTAAAATATATATTTTCATTCAATTTATTAATGAAGAATTATATATTGCTAGCAAGTGTACCGAAAACATTAATACCCTTATAAGATTAAAATATGATACTAGCAGACCATAGTTTTCATCTTTCTTTGAGACTAAAAAGGATACTGTATCACTTCAAGTGATCAATTTAACCATCATTGATGCACCTCTTGTCCCTGCAAAACTATCTTAATACATTTTCTATGAATAATAATCTCACTATTATAATATGCTTAATTTGTAAGATGAAACAAAATTTTAATTTGTTTAAAATCTTTCTTGAAAAACTATTTCTTTAAATAATTTACTATATTTTGATCTCTCCG
>QANZ01028527.1:52654-77589 GCA_003254925.1 Chamaecrista fasciculata | reverse complement strand
ATGATCAAGTGTGAAACTCCATGAAAAACAATCCCAGCCAAGGCTCCAATCAATCGGTAACAACCTTTTTAATTTACACTTGCTTTTCATTAAATCCGTTCAAAATTCACTCTTACGTCATAAGTCTTGGGCAAGACTAAAGTCACTGACATTAGTCTTGGGCAAGACGTATTCATTGGTTCTTTATTTCTCTGGCTTATAACTGCATAACCTTTGGGCAAGACTAGTCTCTGTGGATCGACCTTATTCTCGCCTCTACTACTAATATTCTATCTTTGAGTGCAGATTAGGTTTAATTATAATTGGTGGACCCGGCAACCATCAGAGAACCACAAGCAGTATCCAATACCCAAGTGGTAGGAGTAGACAAGTGAACGCCTATAACAAAGATACCTAAAGTAGAAGCTTCACCCTTCTTCTTCTTCAGATCCTCCATATACAGCTTGCAATTTCTCCTCAAGTGACCCGGCTTCTGGCAGAAGAAACAAACTGCATCCTTAGAAGTCTTTGCCTTCTTGGCAGGCGGCGGGTTAGGTTTTGTCGCAGGCTTGGTCCCACCAACCTTAGCATCCCCTTTCCTCTTTCCTTTGCCCTTCCCCTTTCCCTTGTTTTGAACTAACAAGACAGTGCTAGGCGCCTTCTTTATAGATGCCTCAGCAGTCTTCAGCATCCCATGCAGTTCAAGCACTGATTTCTCCATGCCATTCATGTTGAAGTTTAAGACGAACTGGTCATAACTTCTCGGCAGCGAATGCAGGATCAAATCCGTCGCTAGCTCTGACAAAATGGGAAATCCTAGCCTAGCAAGGTGATCTATGTGCCCCTGCATCTTCATGACGTGGGCACTCACAGATCCACCTTCTGCCATCTTGCAAGAGTAAAGAGCCTTTGAAGTCTCAAACCTCTCTTGCCTTGCCTGTACTTGGAACATTTCCCTGAGATGTGTTATTATCTCATATGCCCCTTTGTTCTCCAAGTTCTTCTGAATCTCGGGAACCATGGTAACGAGCATAAGACAGGCAACGTCCACAGAGTCACTCTGATGCTTCTCATAAGCATCTTTCTGAGCTCTTGGAGCATTTCCAGCAGGCTGTTCAGGGATGGGGTTCTCTAGGACGTAGAGCTTTCTCTCCTGGGTGAGAACAATTCTCACATTTCTGTACCAGTCGAGAAAGTTAGTCCCAGTAAGTTTGTCCTTCTCAAGGACAGATCGCAGTGATAGTGATGAAACGTTTGTTGCCATTTGATTCTACAATTGAGATATGTAAAGTTTAATTAGCAGGAAAATAAAATATATATCCACCATTTTATAAAACCCAGTAAAATTTATTATTAGTGGCTAAGACCCATATTTCACCAAAGTCTACCGTCGCGGAGGGCGATCATGCATCCTTTGCTTATTTAGGTAGGTAACTCTTTACCAATCACATCTCTATGTGACTCTTAGATCTTTATGGGACTGTATCATCATATGACACGACATGTTTATCCCATCTAATGCCATGAGGCCCAAAACCGTTTTGATAGCCCCATTAAGTCACACAATAAAACTTGTGAATGGCAAGGCCCAAACGACGAGGCCGAAGCCCAGCCCCATATCATCAAGGCCTCACTTCAACACGTGTCGCGGAGGGCAATCACCGCATTTAATGATCCAAGACTTCAATGGGCATCGAACTGAAAAACCCCCATTCACCCGTGTCTCCTCAAGGTCAAGGTAGATACGTGTTTAATAAATAAGAAAACAATCCCTATTATCTGATATGAATTTAATAAATAAGAAAACAATCCTAACTCTTAAGAAGTTATAACCAACTTAGTAATATCCTTAACAAATTGAATTAAAATATTATCCTAATATCTTGAATAAAAATTTAAATCTTGAATTCAAATTAACAAAATCATATTTCATTAATTAATTCAAGAGTGAGGCGCCACCCTCATCTTGTTATCTTTCAATATTAGAGATTTTAATAAATCAATAATCCCCTAACTTTTAGGAGACTTTGCCAATTCATTATTCCTTAATATTTTAAATAACAACTCACTTGTAAATAGATTAATCAAATTAACTATTTAACAATTAATATATTTAAACTTGTCTAACAAATTTAAATATCACAAACGTAGATTCTATTTAAGACAAGACTTAATGTCCTAAGACATTCAACTACGTCTTAAACTGTACCACTAAAGTGACTCACGAATTAAACCCTAATTCGTGTCCCATTACAGTATCTTGATCCTGCTCATGTGTGACCCAGCAGGCCTCACGTGAAATTGGCAGCAAGCCATTTCTATGACTCACAAGTCGAGAGCGGACTCTAGCAAGCCATCACGACTACCCAAGACACGTGAGTTATCGTTTTAACATTTACGATTTAGCCTAAGTACCACCTTGTCATAATCCCTATTGTCATGGACAAACCATAACTTTCTCGTTTCCTTGAGTTAGTCCCATTTCCCTGTGTGGCCACACATTCCTTGAACATACTCAACGAGGGGCCCAGTTAAATATCTCTCAACTTAATGAGGGACAAAATTCCTTCTTGGTCAACCACATTCCTCAGCACGGCAAACAACTAAACCCGTACCTAGCCTGTATGGCTACCCTGTTACGGGCAACGTTGGACTAGGCCAAAGTTCAGCATCTACAACGCCGGAATAGTCAAGACCTCAGGTCTAAGGGCATCGTGACAGGTGTACAGGAGAGACTAGCTCATGACTAAACCCATGCAGGACTCTCCGGGTCGGACCAACAACTTGTAACCCATTACATAATTGCACCATGACTCTCGAGAAGCATCACATGCGTGTATCTCTATACACCGAGGTCATGCTGGTCTTAGTTCATTCACATTCCCATGTGAACAATCGACCAGGGACAGTTTAGAATAATTATCACATAATTAATCAAGGATTGATATCACAGTAAACATGCTAATAATATGATAACGACATAATTTATCATTCATAAATCAGTCAAACAATATGTCCATACATATAAAATGATTGGCCCTAGGGCACAATCTCCATCAGTTTTAGCATCGTTCATTTTTGTGGGGATGGCTTCTACCCATTTAGACAGA
The DNA here is from genome assembly GCA_003254925.1 of Chamaecrista fasciculata. Taxonomy (NCBI): domain Eukaryota; kingdom Viridiplantae; phylum Streptophyta; class Magnoliopsida; order Fabales; family Fabaceae; genus Chamaecrista; species Chamaecrista fasciculata. The sequence continues at coordinate 74,500 of QANZ01028527.1, read as the reverse complement.
TAATCTACGGCTACAAGGATGTATGAGAAACCGGCAGACGACGGAAATGGTCCCATAAAGTCTGTTCCCCAAATCGTTGGCAACGATCGCATGATTTGCAGAATATGTAAGCGTCTCTGAAGAGGGTAGGCCAATAGAAGCCATCTTTCAAGACTTTCCTAGCAGTTTTTGTTGGGAATTCGGGGCGCCTAAGGCAGCGGAAGCGAAAACTGTAAATTAAAATTTTAAACGCCTAGGTCCTAGAATTCCCAAACGGATCCGCTAGCTGAATTTAAAACCTTTGGTTAGTGGTATACCTCACGAGTTTCAATCGGTTTAGTTGAACGGGGCGTTTCCTAGAAGTCCACCTGACGCGTCCTTCCTCCGCTGGTAATCCACACGAACAGTTTCGGAGATGCCTAGGTGCTAGCCTCCTTCACTTCTCCAAGTGAATCCGGAACCTTTATCTACGGTGTTCTTTAAATTCAAGAACTCTTCTTGAATTATCAAGAACTGTGTGGCGCCTTGATCAAGAATCTTATTCTTGATCCTACACAACCTTGTCACACAATATTAAAGTCTTTAATATTATACGCCACTTTCTCTCTCTAGGAAAGCAAGGCTGCGATTTTCTCTCTCTCTCCTCACCAATGGCAAAATCGAATTTTCCCTTGTGAAAAGCTAGGCTAAGTCGACTTTTCTAACATGCATGAGCCTCTCACCCTTTTGTGATCTCACTTATCAAAGAATCCAATTCTTCTCTAAGTCTCACTAACCTAGAGAAAAATCGAAATTTCTCTCTATGTTAGCTCACTTATCAAAGTCGACTTTGGCTTCCTATTTATAGGGTTTGGGGACTTTGATAATTATAATTTAGGAAACCCTAAAATCATATAATTATCAAACCATAAGATTATGATCGATATCTCTATATCAAAATTTTATGACTTGATTTCCAATTTAAAATATTACCATAATATTAAAATTGGAATCAAAATGCAATCTTGGAGAATCAATTTGGAAGATCAAATCTTCCCAAATCTTCCTCCAAGCCATGCGCCAACTTCCCCTTATTTTTGGTGGAATTTAATAAATTAAAATAACTAACTAACTCTTAGATAGTTATAACTAATTTGTTATATCCCAACAATATTGAATTAAAGAATTCCCAGAATATCTTTAAGTCAATCTCACCAAGTCTCAAACTCTAGATAATTGAATTAAAATATTACATTAATATTTAAATCCAATTGGACCCAAAATTTCGACTTGCCCTATAAATCATGAATTAAAATATTACTTTAATATTTTTAATTCATCCATTTGAAATCTAGATCAAATCTCATTTGAATTTCAAATTTCAAGCCATGACTTTAATTAATAAAACATTTTTATTAATTAAATTCCTTGATAATATGAGGCGCCAACCTCATCCTATTTAGTCCTAATATTAGTGAATTTAATAAATTAATAATTTCCTAACTCTTAGGAATATTATCTAATTTATAATTCCCCTAATATTATAAATAGGAATATAATTGTAAATAGCCTAATCCAATTATCTATTTAACAATTATCATTAATATATATATATATATATTTAAATTTGTCTCACAAATCTAAATATCATATATCTGTAGATAATTTATTCAAGACAAGACTTCATGTCCCACAATTAGTTATGTCTTAAACGGTGTCACAAATGTGACCCACGAATTAGGGTTAACTCGTGTCCCAGCTTGGCATCTGGTTTCTGCTCGTGTGTGACCCAGCAGGCCCCACATGAAGTTGGCAGTGAGTCATCTCATGACTCACAAGTCGAGAGCGGACTCTACCAAGCCATCACGACTACCCAAAACACGTGAGTTATCGTTTAACCCCTAAACGACTTAACCTTAGTACCATCTTGTGCAGATCCCTTTTTGTCCTACGATATTTTGGTAAGGATCAGGCATGGGAAAGTCATCCAAAATCCAAACCTCAACTTTCTCGATTTTCTGAGTAAGTCCCAATATCCAGTGTGGCCACACATTCCCTTGGACAGACTCATCGAGGGGCCCAGTTAAATATCTCCCACCTCTATGAGGGACAAAATTCCATCTTGGTCAACCACATTCCTCAGCACGACAATCAACCAAACCCGTACTCAGCCCTTATGGCTACCCTGTTACGAGTAACGTTAGACTAAGCCAAAGTTTGACAACTGCAATGCCGGAATAGTCAAGACCTCAGGTCTAAGGGCATCATGACAGACTGTACAGGAGAGACCAGCTAATGACTGAACCCATGCAGAACTCTCTGGGTCGGTCCAACAATTTGTAACCCTTACATAATTGCACCATGACTCTCGTCCCAGCATCTAGTGCGTGCATCTCCATGCACCGAGGTCAGGCTGGTCTTGGTTCGATTCAAGTTCCCACTCGAATGAGCGACCAAGGACAATTTAGATTAACTATCTCATAATTAATCATGGACTGTTATCATAGTAAACATGCTAATAATATGATAACCATTAATTTATCTCCATAAATTAATTGATATGTTCCAAACATATCTATAGGATGATTGGCACTAGGGCATAATCTCCATCAGTTTTCTTAGCACTAAAATAACCACCACATGCTAAATGATGGCAGGCGGTGAGTACGGATGCTATTTCTATTTCGGGTATGCATCGTCGTACTACTAGGTCAGAACCCACTCTCAAAAGATAGGGGTTATCGCAAATGTAGTATCGTGCTTCCCTTTTCATCTTGAGTGCTTGCGAATAGCTGAGGCAGGAGGGAATGACTCCGGCTTCGAGATAGTTGGCTATGTGCCCATACCAAGGTTTTATCGTTGATATGGCACATGTTGGAGATTGTGCCCTAGGGCCAATCGTTTTATGTAAATATGTTGTGAACATATTATTAATTTATGGAAGATAAATTAATGTGTTATCATGTTATTAGCATGTTTACTATGATAACATCCATGATTAATTATAAGATAATTAATCTAAATTTGTCCCTGGTCGATTATTTTTGTGGGAACAAAAATGAACTAAGACCAGCATGACCTCGGTGCATGAGATGCATGCACTAGATGCTGGGACGAGAGTCATGGTGCAATTACGTAAGGTGGTTACGAGTTGCTGGACTGACCCGAAGAGTCCTGCATGGGTTTAGTCATCAGCTTGCCTCTCCTTGTACGCCTGTAGCGATGCCTTAGACCTGAGGTCATCATTATTCCGGCGTTGCAGTTGTCACACTTTGGCTTAGTCTAACGCTGCCCGTAACAGGGTAGCCATAAGGGCTTAGTACCGGTTTGGTTGATTGCCGTGCTGAGGAATGTGGATTGGCCAAAATGGGATTTTGTCCCTCATTAGATGAGAGATATCTAACTGGCGCCCTCGATGAGTCTGTCCAGGAAAAAGAGTGGCCACTCAAGAATTGGGACTTACTCAGGGAATCGAGAAAGTTGTGGTTTGGATTATGGATGACTTTCCTGTGCCTAGTCCATGACCAAGATATCGCAGGACAATCGGATCTCTGACACGGAGGTACTGAGGTTAAGTCGTTTTAGTAAAAACGATAACTCACGTGTTTTGGGTAGTTGTGATGGCTTGCTAGAGTCCGCTCACGACTTGTAGGTCATGGGGATGCCCTGCTGCCAACTTCACGTGGGGCCTGTTGGGTCACACACGAGCAGGAACAGAACACCATTTGAAAGGGGCACGAATTAGGGTTACTTCGTGGTTCACCCAAGTGACACGATTTAAGACACAGAGGAAATGTCTGGGACATTATGTCTTGTCTTAATTGATCTACAGATGTGAAATATTTAGATGTGTGAGACAAATTTAAATATAATAATTGTTTATATAATTAATGGGATTAATTATTTACAATTAAAATATTAGGAAAATAATTCAGATCATGTTCCTAAGAGTTAGGAAATTATTGAATTATAAAATTCCTAAATAAAAGATGAGGGTGGCGCCTCTTATGAATTATTTGGATAAATAAAATAGTTTTATTCATTCAAATAATAAGTTTGAATTCAAAAGATTTGATGGAGATTTCAAAAGATTTGAATTCAAAAGATTTGGTGAAGATCTCATCTCAGAATCTTTGGTAAATCAAAAATAAGGAAAGTTTTTGATTTATAAAATTCCAAGGAAAAGGGGAGAGGGAGATGGCGCATGAAGGTGGGTTCCAATGAGAGATTTGATCTCTCATTTGATTCTCCAAGATTGCAATTTGAATTTAAATTAAAATATTAAGGTAATATTTTAATTATAAATTCAAGTCCTAAAATAATTATATTATCAGAATATCTTGATTTTAGGAATAATTAAATCACCAAATTTTGACTATATATATATATGGGCAAGTCGACTTGCACCATAATGCATGACAAGCAATTTTGCAACCCTAATTTGATTTTCTTCCTAAGAGTTAGAGAGAGAAAATATTCCTTTGCACCCAAGAGAGAAAGTCGACTTTCTCTAAGAGTTAGGGAAATTCGACCAAGCTCCATAATTAGGGTTTGTGAGAGAATAATAGGCAAGAAGGAGTTGTTGTGGGGGGATTCTTCTAAGCGCCACCTCAATTGCTATTTCAAGGAGTTCTTGAAGTCAGAGATCTGTAGATTGGTCCCTAGTTCTTTTGGAGAAAAGAACTGAAGGCTAGCACCTCGGTGTTCAAAGAAACTATTCGTGTGGATTACTGGCAGAGGGAGAACGTTGGGAGTGGGCTTCTTGGACTCGCCTTGTTTAACCATCAGATTGAAACTCGTGAGGTATAACACTTACCAAAAGTTTTAAATTCTGCTAGCGGATCCGTTCGGGAATTCTAGGACCTAGGCGTTTTTTTTTTATTGTTCTGTTTTTGCTTCCGCTGCTTCAGGCGCCTAGGATTCCCAACAGCACAAAGCAGCGCGTCAAGAAATGAATCGATAACAAGGTTTGGGTCATCTAATCCTCCCACATCTGGGGGCAGTCGGCTTAAATGATCAGCCACATGGTTTTCTGCCCCGGCTGTATCCTTGATTTCTAAGTGGAATTCTTGTAGGAGAAGAGACCATCTTAAAAGGCGCGGTTTTGAGTGTGTCTTTTGAAAAAGATACCTAACTGCTGCGTAATCTGTATAGACTGTGATCTTAGAGTCTAAGAGGTAAGGTCTAAATTTTTCCAATGCATATTCCACGGCATAGAGTTCCTTTTCTGTTGTGGTATAATTGACCTAGGCAACATTTAAGGTTGATGAGGCATAGGCTATGACTCTAGAATTTTTATTTTCTCGTTGGCCCAACATTGCTCCTACGGCATGGTTAGATGCATCGCAAGAAATCTCAAATGGCAGATCCCAATTTGGTCCAACTAGGATTGGTGGTTCAACTAGCCTAGCTTTTAATTCATGAAATGCTAATTTACAGACTTCGACGAATACGAAGTCCTTATCAATTTGGAGAAGGACTGAAAGAGGTCGGGTTATTTTACTGAAGTCTTTGATAAACCTACGGTAAATTCCAGCGTGTCCTAAGAATGAACGAACTTCCTTAACGTTCGTAGGATACAGAAGAGATGAGATTACCTCAATTTTTGTTTTATCCACTTCTATTCCCTTTTCTGATATGAGGTGCCCTAAAACTATCCCTTTATCAACCATGAAATGACATTTTTCATAGTTGAGGATGAGGTTTCTTTCTACGCACCTTTTCAACATTCTTTCTAGGTCTTTTAAACATGTTTCAAACGAGTTCACATAGACTGTGAAATCGTCCATAAATACTTCCATGCAATCCTCTAGGAAATCACTAAAGATTGCCATCATGCATCTTTGGAAAGTACCTAGGGCGTTACACAGTCTGAAGGGCATTCGCTTGTATGCAAAGGTCCCAAAAGGACAGGTGAACGTAGTCTTTTCTTGATCCTCAAGTGCTATGGGGACTTGGAAATAACCTGAGAATCCGTCCAAGAAACAATAATGAGATTTCCCAGCTAGTCATTCTAGCATTTGGTCTATAAAGGGTAACGGGAAATGATCCTTGCATGTTGCTTCATTAATTTTCCTATAATCTATGAAAACACGCCAAGAGTTCTGTACTCTTGTAGGGATCAACTCATCCTTGTCATTTTTCACAACAGTGATCCCACTCTTCTTGGGCACCATTTGTACAGGACTAACCCACTCACTATCTGAGATGGGGTAGATAATGTCAGCACCAAGAAGCTTTGTAACTTCTTTCTTTACCACTTCGAGAATCTGTGGATTCAATCTTCGTTGTGGTTGTCGTTTCGGCTTGACATTTTCTTCTAAAAGAATCCTATGAGTGCAGATGTCAGGGCTAATCCCAAGGATATCTGCTAAGGACCATCCTAAAGCCTTTTTATTTTCTCTGAGTATTTTAACTAACATGGCTTCTTCTTCCTTAGAGAGGCTACTGGATATAATAACAGGAAGTTTTTCATTCTCCTCTAGGAAGGCATATTTTAAATTTTCAGGGAGACTTTTTAGTTCTAAATCAGGAGGCTGAATAATAGAAGGTATCAGCTTCTTTATTCCTATCGAACAAACCTCCTTTGCAATACTTGGTTCTAAGAGTTCCCCTAATTGGTCTGACTCTTGGAAAGGTTTATTGTTATCTAAAACATTATCATCTAAATACTTATGAGAATGTGATAACAATGAGTCAGGGTGATTTGTGGTGTCGAGAGAATCAAGGAAATTGACTTCCCTAATTAGAGAGGGGTCCGAGGAAAGCTTTTCTTTGGAAGAGGCCAGAGTGCGGGGACTTCCACCACAAGAACAGCCATCAGGAGGAGTGAAGATAGGTAGAAAAGGTGACGCAGTATCTTCCTTTGATACTATCATGTCACAAAGGTAGTCTCCTATGGGAAAGGTCTCTTCATCAAATGCTTCAAAAGCATTTAATTCCAAGAAGTTTTTATTTCGCTGGAGGTTCTCAAAGATTTGAAAGGCCACCTTCTGGTTTCCTACCTCCATTGAGATAAATCCTTCCTTCATGTTCATAATACACCTTGTGGTCATGAGGAATGGTCTTCCAAGGATCAAAGTGGATTCTTTGATTGTTTCGTTTCCCATGTCTAAGACATAGAAATCGACTGGAACAACTAACGAATCTATTTCTACTAAAATATCTTCCAATAATCGTAATGGTCAACTGCTAGTCCTATAAGCAAGTTGGATGGTGATGCTAGTTTCTTTTAGGTTTCTAATTCCTAAGGATTCATAGATTGATCTAGGCATAACGTTTATAGCTGCTCCTCAATCTATAAGGGCTCCTTCAATTTCTGTTGTTCCTATAGTGCACGGAATAGTAAAGGCTCCTGGGTCTTTATGTTTTTGTGGAAGCCGTGAGTCAAATAACGCAGATACGTTTAATGGTACCTGGTCATCAGTCTTACGTTTCCTTTTGTTAGTACACAAATCCTTAAGGAATTTAGCATACTTGGGGACTTTGTTTACAAGCTCTAAGAGCGGAATATTAATCTCTACTTTTCCAAAAGTCTCCATGCATTCCTTAAATTGGCTATCATCTTGTCGCTTTTTCTTCCTTGTCTGATAAGATTTGGGAAAAGGAAGCTTTTCCACATCAATAGTTTCCTTTCCTTTGTCAGGCGGTTCTCTCCTTTCTTCTTCCAGAAGTGGTCCTTCTTCTTCTGCTTCCCCTTCTTGTATGGGCTGGTATTCTTCCTTTGGTTGCTCTAATCTAAGATCCTTAGGTCCTTCCAATTCTTTTCCAGATCGGAGGGTTAGTGACTTAAGGCATTTAGGGTTAATCACTGTGGTGGATGGCATCTCTCCTTTCATTTGTGTTAGCTATGTAGTGACGGAGTTTGTATGTTCTCTTATGTAGTCTTCCAGTCTTTCAAATTTTGCCTCAAGATTGTTTTGTCTGTCCTCCATTTTAGTCATCTTATTTTCTAATGTGCTTCAAGTATTGGAATTTCCCCATCCATAGTACTGGCGAGTGTTCCATCCATGATTATTTTCATAGGGGTTTCCTTTTTGATAATTAATGGCTAAAACTTCTTCCTCATTGTAGCTCATGATTGCATTACAGACCTTATAGTTAGTTGTCTTTTTATAATCTTTTCGCTCAGCTTTTAATTCTTCCATCTCTCTAGTCATTTGTTCCATTTTTTTCATCATGGCTTGCAGCAATGATTTTTCAGTATCATCTTCGTCAACCTTTCTCTGATTGATTTTCCTAATAGCAACTTCTTTAATCAAATTCTAAGCTTCCTCGACATCTAGCTTGGTGATAGATCCATTAGCTGACGCGTCCAAGTGGTCAGCATCGCCTAGAAAAAGTCCATTACAGAAATAAATGACCAAATTCTCCTCGCTAAACTGATGGTTCGGGCATCTGTATAGCAAGTCTTGGAATCTATTCAAGTAATCTATTAATGATTCCTTCTTTTGTTGCTCCACTGTTGATATTTCCTTCCTCGTGAGCAAAACTTTTGATTCAGGAAAATATTTATCCACGAAGGAGTGTCTTAAATTTTCCCAGGATGCATAAGCATTTTGCTCATAGGTTGCCAAGAGATTATACCACTCTAAGGCCTTCCCTTCGAGTGATAGGTGGAATATCTTCCATATGACTTCCTCTACTTGGGTTCCTACAGGTTTCATAGTTTGGCAGTGGTTGTATAGTGAATTTAGATGACGATAGGGATTTTCATCATCTGAACCATAATACTTGGGTATTCTTTTATATAATGGTCCCTTAATTTCAAAATCATCTTGAAATTGAGGTAACGAACTATACTTTGCCTCATAATGTATATTAACTCGTGTGGCATCTCTAATAGACCTCTTTTACCGAGGATTATTAACTGAATTAAGTTTAGGCTCTAATTCTCTAACCATTCCTAGGTCTGTCCTATCTTGGGTAGTCATGTTTTTAAGTTTTATTATTTTTATATTTTTATGTATTTTATGAATAATGAAGATGCAAAAACAATGAAATAATAAATTGCAGAAAATAAAAGAGCAAGTATAAAACCGTGTTCGCGGAGTTAGGTTCGTTTGACACAATAACCGTTAAAACTTAAGAAAGTTCCCCGGCAACAGCGCCAAATTTGACCGGGCACTCGTAGTAAAGTGCCAAGCAAGTCAAATTAAATTTATACTCGAGCCTCGCAAGTATAAACTATATTTATTAGAATATAGTATAGATGTTTAACCCAGGGTCGAACTCTCGCGAAACTTTTTGGAATTTTAACAATAGTTGTATCGGAACAAGTTTTCGTGAACACGAGACAGGCTTATAAGAGTGAATTGTAGTAACTAAAATTAAGAATAAGGAAAGGAACGAATTATCTGGTAAACGGTAACTAATAAGTGAATAGTGTGTCCCACGGATGTATCTTGAACTCGGCCTTCCCTGCTCAACAAAACATAGTAGAAAATACCCTTAAATAGATGTGTTTATGATGGAGATTGTGCCCTAGGGCCAATCATTTTATGTATATGTTTTGAACATATTGATTAATTTATAGATGATAAATTATGTTGTTATCATATTATTAGCATGTTTACTATGATAGCGTCCTTGATTGATTATGTGATAATTAATCTAAAACTGTCCCTGGTCGATTGTTCTCGTGGGAGCGAAAATGAACCAAGACCAGTATGACCTCAGTGTATAGAGATACATGCACTAGATGCTTTACGAGAGTCATGGTGCAATTATGTAAGGGGTTACAAGTTGTTGGACCGACCCGGAGAGTCCTGCATGGGTTTTAGTCATGAGCTAGCCTCTCATGTACTCTTGTCAGGATGCCCTTAGACCTGAGGTCTTGATTATTCCGGCGTTGTAGATGTCAAACTTTGGCCTAGTCCAACGTTGCCCGTAGCAGGGTAGCCATACAGGCTAGGTACGGGTTTGGTTGTTTACCGTGCTGAGGAATGTGGTTGACCAAGATGGAATTTTGTCCCTCATTAAAGATGAGAGATATCTAACTGGCGCCCCCGATGAGTCTGTCCAAGGAATGTGTGGCCACACAGGGAAATTGGACTAACTCAGGGAATCGAAAAAGTTATGGTTTGGATTATGGATGACTTTCCCCTACCTAATCCATGACCAAGATGTCGTGTGACAATAGGGATCATGTCAAGGTGGTACTTAGGTTAAGTCGTTTTGGCGTTAAAGCGATAACTCACATGTTTTGGGTAGCCGTGATGGCTTGCTAGAGTCCGCTCTCGACTTGTGAGTCATAGAGATGACTTGCTGCCAACTTCAGGTGAGGCCTGCTGGGTCACACATGAGCAGGATCAAGATGCCGCAATGGGACACAATTAGTGACACAATTTAAGACAATTGAATATCTCAGGACATGAAGTCTTGTCTTAAATAAATATCTACATTTATGATATTTAAATTTGTTGGACAAGTTTAAATATATTAATTGTTAAATAGTTAATTGGATTAATCTATTTACGATTATATTCTTGTTCATAATATTAGGAAATAATAAATTAGATAAGCTTCCTAAAAGTTAGGAGATTGTTGATTCATTAAATTCACTAATATTGGAATAATAGTCTTGAGGGTGGCGCCTCATATATATAGATTTTAATTAATGAAAATGTTTTGTTAATTAGAGTCATGACTTGGATTTGAATTTGAATTCAAGGTTTCATTTTGATTTCAAGATTCAAATTTTGAATTAAAGATATTAGGGTAATATTTTAATTCAATATTGTTGTAAATTAATAAGTTGGTTATAACTTCCTAAGAGTTAGGATTGTTATTTTGATTTATTAAATTCCTCAAAATTAAGGAGGGAGATGGCGCAATCTTGCGGGGTCCATGGGCAAGATTTGATCTTGCATTTTGAATCTCAAGATTGCATTTTGAATTCAAATTAAGATATTAAGGTAATATTTTAATTAAGAATTCAAGGCCTAAAATTATAATATTATTGTAATCTTATAATTTTATAATTTGATAATCCACTAATTTAGGGATTCCCTAATTATAATTATCAACTCCCCAAACTCTATAAATAAAGGGGGCCAAGCCGAATTTGCAAGACTAGTTCACACAAGTGAAAATTCGATTTACACCTTTGTGAGACAAAGAAAATCGGCCAACCCTAGTTTTAGAGAGAGAAAGTTGACTTTCTCAAGGAGAGAGAGGAAGTTCGACTTGCACCAAAAACTTTATGGTTTTTGTGTGAGACCAAGAACAGTTATTGGGTTTTAGGCGTCACTTTAATCTTGAAGTTCAAGAACAGTTCTTGAATTTCAAGAACCGTAGATAGAGTTCCCGTATTCACTTGGGAAGAAGTGAAGGAGGCTAGCATCTGGGCATCTGTCAAACTGCTCGTGTGGATCACCGGCAGAGGAAGGACACTCGGAGTGGACTTCTCAGACTCGCGAACTCAAAGCACCGATTGTTTTGGTAAAACCCTTTTTTTCTTTCTTCTAGTATAAATTCATATAGCGGATCCTGGCTGGGAATCATATGAGCTGCGTTTTTTTAATTTTTTATTTATTTTATCGCTTCCGCTGCGCGCACGCTCTGTGATTCTCCAACAGTGGTATCAGAGCCACGCTATTTTGGGTTTATATAGTTTTGGTGATTATACATGTGATGTATGATTATGTGTTTACCGCTTTCAATCGTATGCTTAAAAGTTTTGCGAAAATCCACTACATGTTTTGGAACCTATCTAAAAATTGGTGCAAGTATATGTATGTGATACATAGGAAAATCAATCGGATTGATTTTATAATTTTTCTTGAAATTTTAAGTCTTGGTCGAAAATCCTATATATATATTAATTAAAATTGTTTTGATTATAATATATGTAGGGTGGTCGAAATTTTTAAATTGAGAATTTATTAATATTGGGCCAATAATTCGAAATTCTTGAATTTTAATTATTGGTACAAGACTTAATTTTAAGAAGGCATGTTAAATTGCACAAAACCTAATTGAACACAGTCAAGAAAATTGTTTTTGTATGTGTTGTATGTTTGCCGTGTTTATATATATTTATATATGTGAAGTGTTCATGTATGTTTAAATATGGTGTTGGATATGGCTTTAGGTATTTTTTGGTAAATACGGCCTGCGTGTCGTCTCCCTGAAATTCTCTATGTAATTTTATTTTTTGTTTTTACCTCAATGTAAACGAGGTTTTCACAATGTAATATTTTATTTTTCTTTTTAGAAAAATTCTCTCATTGGCTTGAGGGAATTTTAGGGTAGGCGAGCCATATCCGAACACGGTCTTATGTGCATTTAGTAGTCTTTGTATGAGATGCGACTTAACATGCTATATTTTAAATTCACGCATAAATACGTATTCGATACGAACGTAGAATTTTGTATGAGATACAAAATTCGTGCATGTGTTTATATGTATGCGATACATGGGGAATAAACACATGGCACAACTCGTTTAATTTTAAAATGAGATTTAAAATTGAACTAAAACGGAACCTTAAAATTGAACCCTTTTAAAAGCTTAAGTTTTAATGTCATCAATAAAACACCCTGTCGAAACCTTGTTCATCGAAGAGCGGTGATCGCCTCCGCAACACGTATCTACTTTTACCTTGGGGAGACACGGGTGAGTGGGATTTTCAACGCAGCGCCTTGTTGAAATCTTGGTTTGTTAAATGCGGTGATCGCCTCCGCGACACGTGTTTAGTGGGCCTTGATGATATAGGGTTGGGCTTCGGCCTCGTTGTTTTGAGCCTAGCCATTCACGAGTTTTATTGTGTGACTTAATGGGGTTATCAAATCGGATTTGGACCTCAAGGCATTAGATGGGATAAACATGCCATAATAAGTATCATATGATGATACAGTCCCATAAAGATCTAAGAGTCACATGAGATGTGATTGGTAAAGAGTTACCTACCTAAATAACCATAAGCCAGTTTTATTTTGTCGATCCTCCTCCCATGGACGGAGCACCCGAGGGACCTCCACCACCAGCTCCCGCTGACGACGTCTTGCACCGGATACTGCAGACGGTGCAGACTATGGAGGTGGAGCAGGCACGCCAGTCCGTACGTATGCGGAGGATGCGTGGACACATCCAGCGCATAGCGGCCCAATTGCAGGTGGAGCTCTCCGATGATGACTCAGCTGCATGATCCACCCTCTCAGCTATATACTATCTTTTCTCTCTTCCTGTTTATTTTCCTGATGGTCTGTATATTTTTGATATTGTGATTTTATGATCTGACCACTACTGACCCTGATCACATTATTGAGCCAGGCTACTCTACTAACAAGTTTACACCGTATGACAGCAAAGTTTACATTATCTACCGGTGCAAAAATTTCTTTATTTTCCGCCTTATTATGCATTGAGGACAACGCATAGTCTGGGTGTGGGGGAGTGGTAAACCCCCGGTGCATTATTTTACTTAGCTTTGTTTATTATTTTCTCTAACTTGTTCTAACGCATTGAGGACAATGCTGCATTCAATTGTTGGGGAGTGGGAAACTCTGCCAAGTTTCACTTTTTGCACCTGTCAAAAATTTTTCTTTTGCATTTTTATGGTTTTCAGGCACAATTTTCAAAAAACAAACTCAACACCAGCATCGATGGTTAGGTAGTAAGTAATTTTCTTCTAGCTATTTCTTGAATCTGATCACTTCAAATAATAGTTTAAGCGTAAATTACTATCTCCCTCATTATCATAATGTTATGATCAACGAACTTGCTTCTTTTATTCTTGCTTTTTGACTTAGCCTAAGTAGTTAGAAAACCCTGTATGGATTCGAGGTTATCTGATAATCTTCTTGAGTACACATATTTATTCTCATCATAATCTCCCCATTAATTATTGAGTTTTCAAAATTAAATTTTTATGTTCCATAAGTCTCTTAGAATTTCTATGATCAACTTTGAGTGTCATAACCCTGTTGGAAGATTAAAGCCTAAATATTTGCTATTTTATGAGTGATATTATAGTCCTTTAGCTTGATTTTCTCTAGAACTTGTCTTAATTCTTGGTTAAAGCTTTATGTGATCAAATATCCTTAAGAAGATGGAGGCATTTGTTTCTTCACCCTTTTATCCCAAACACTAGCCATAAACTCATTATTCCTTGTTAGCCCCTTCGAGCCTTTTAAACTAGGTGTTTTAAATATGACTATAAATATTTCTTTTAGTAGAAGTTTTTGCCATAATCCTCGTTTTTATTCTTATCTCTCTTAGGATTGGGCTTCGCCAATTTTATTCAAATATATATATATATATATATATATATGAAAAAAAAGGGAAAAAGAAAAAGTATCTTGCAAAATAAAAAGAAAAGGCAAGAGAAAAAGATTGATGAATCAAAAGAGAGAGTATTGTGCTTATGCACTCTCTATATATATGTTCTTCAAATAAGATTGGGGATAACCCGTAGAAAAAGAGGATAAGGATTTCATGAGGACATTGGCTATCAAGTATACTAATTTGAAATTTTATAAGTCTGACAACAAATTTTCTTTCTTTCATCACCTCTATATATGGCCTTTCCATTCATTACAACCCTTTAAAGACCTCTTGATTATGGATATTTTGACACTTGTAGTGGAGACTTTGAGAATTCTTACAAGCTTATGGTAGGGAATTTTGTCTAAATGAGACTCGAGAGAAATAATACCCCGTACGGTGAGCAAGAGAGATACAATTTTAGTTGATCAACTGAGAATCTAATTGAGTTATGTTGCATAATTGTTTACTTTCGTGACTTTCTAATTATAAGGAGACCAATGATGAAATAAAAATTGTGTACTTGATCAGGATCATCCTTAATTCTCTTGATTCTTGCATCTTTGTTTTTCTTTCTACTTCGTAGCTTTGCTCAGGAGTGCAAAGGTTTAAGTGTGGGGGATTTGATATGACCTAAAATGAATATATATTTTTGGTCATATCTTGTTATAATTAATATATATATTTAGCTAATAAACCATAATATGACTAGAGATTTATATCATAGGTGTTGTATCGAGTATAATACAAAAACCACAAATTAACAACTATTTTATGCATTTAATATTATTAAAGTATTTTATAAGATTTTTCATAATCGTTTGTTAAGTGTTTCAGCTGAGAATTATAAAAATAACAAAGGAATCATCTAGAAGATAGCAAAGAGCGCAAAAGATAACTTGCGTCGTTGGGTGAGCCGTCGGCGCAAGATAGCAACCCACGGCCCAGAGGCAAAATTCTCCCCTGGACTTGCGGATCAAGCACACTACTCAACATATAAATAGAGGTCGTCATTCCACGCTCAGAGCACCAATTCACGAGTTTCACACCAAAAACAGAAATAGAGGAGAATTCAATTGTTCGAGAATGCAAGGCTAAAAACCTTTGTTTCCACTAGAGTATCATGAAGGAGGCCAGAGCTCAACGTTCTTCATAGATCAGGAAGTGTTGTTTATTTAGATTATGTTTATTTAATAATTGTTCTTAGGATTAGGTGCTACTTTTGAGATACAATTGTTCGGATTTATAGATTAATGCTTCATTAAAGTAATGAGACCTTGACATTCCCAGAGTTTGTCTCACTCACGATTAATAAAGTTGCTTTTTAGGGTTTGCTAAAAGGTGGTCTGTTTATCTTAGAAATATATAATTAGGATTATTCGTGGTTTGTTTATTGTTCAGATGTGGCAATAATATAGATTTCCCCGAAGAGCTTTGACAAATTGCTCATATCTAGTGTGGGTCGAGCGTTTAATCTTAATCTTATATTTGTTTACCGTTACTTGATTGATTGTGTTTGAGTGTAAATACATCATTGGGTGTGGTATATAAACATATCAATTTAAGGGTATTTTCTACTATGTTTTGTTGAGCAGGGAAGGCCGAGTTCAAGATACATCCGTGGGACGCAATATTCACTTATTAGTTACTGTTTACCAGATAATTCGTTCCTTTCCTTATTCTTAATTTAAGTTACTACAATTCACTCTTATAAGCCTGTCTCATGTTCACGAAAACTTGTTCCGATACAACCATTGTTAAAATTTCTAGAAGTTCCGCAAGAGTTCGACCTTGGGTTAAGCATCTATACTATATTCTAATAAATATAGTTTATACTTGCAAGGCTCGAGTATAAATTTAATTTGACTTGTTTGGCACTTTACGACGAGTGCCCAGTCAGACTAGCAGACGACCATTAGCCTTATTAGAAGATATTTTAGTTCAAATAGATTCGGTAGTGGTCCCGGTCGATTTCTATAGCTTAGACATGGGGGATGGATCAGCCAAAGGATCCACCGTGATCCTTGGAAGACCATTCCTTATGACCACAAGGTGTATTATGAACATGAAGGAAAGATTCATCTCAATTGAGGTGGGGAACCAGAAAGTCGCCTTTCAAATTTTCGAATCCCTTCAGCGAGATAAAAATTTCTTGGAATTAAATGCTTTTGAAGCATTTGATGAAGAGACCTTCCCCGTGAAAGATTACCTTTGTGACATGATAGTATCAAAGGAAGATGTTGCGTCACCTTTCTTTGCCATTTTCACCCCTCCTGATGACTGTTCTTGTGGTGGGAATTCCCACACTCTAGCTTCCTCCGAAGAAAACCTTTCTTTGGACTCCCGTCTAATTAGAGAAGTCAATTTCCTTGATTCTCTCGACATCTCAATCCACTCTAATTCATTGTTATCTCACTCTCATAAGTACTTAGGTGATAACTTCCTAGATAACAATGACGACGAAAAACCCCTCCAAAAAACAGAGCAGTTAGGAGACCTTAAAGAAACAAGAGAGGTTTGTTCAATAGGAATAAAGAAACTTATACCCTCTATTATTCAACCTTCTGACTTAGAACTAAAAAGTCTCCCTGAAAATCTAAAATATGCCTTCCTTGAGGAAAATGAAAAGCTCTCTGTTATCATATCTAGTAGCCTCCCTAAGGAAGAAGAAGACAAGTTAATAAAAGTACTTAAAGAAAATAAAAAGGCTTTAAGATGGTCCCTAGCAGACATCCCAGGGATTAGCCCGGATATCTGTACTCATAGGATTCTCTTGGAAGAAAATGTCAAGCCAAAACGAAACCACAGCGAAGATTGAATCCACAAATTCTAGAAGTGGTGAAGAAAGAGGTTGCAAAACTTCTTAGTGCTGACATTATCTACCCCATCTCAGATAGTGAGTCGGTTAGTCCTGTCCAAGTGGTACCCAAGAAGAGTGGGATCGCTGTCGTAAAAAATGATAAAGATGATTGATCCCTACAAGAGTGAAAAACTCTTGGCGGGTTTGCATAGACTATAGGAAACTTAATGAAGCAACACGTAAGGATCATTTCCCACTACCTTTCATAGACTAAATGCTAGAGAGGTTAGCTGGGAAATCTCATTACTGTTTCTTAGACAGATTCTCAAGATATTTCCAAGTCCCCATAGCACATGAAGATTAGGAAAAGACTACGTTTACCTGTCCTTTTGGAACCTTTTCATACAAGCAAATGCCCTTTGGACTGTGTAATGCCCCAGGTACTTTCCAAAGATGCATGATGGCAATCTTTAGTGATTTCCTAGAGGATTTCACGGAAGTATTTATGGACGATTTCACAATCTATGGAAACTCGTTTGACGCATGCTTAGGAGATCTAGAAAGTGTACTAAAAAGGTGCGTAGAAAAGAATCACATCCTCAACTATGAAAAATGTCACTTCATGGTTGATAAGGGAATAGTTTTAGGGCACCTTATATCGGAAAAGGGAATAGAAGTAGAAAAAGCGAAAATCGAGGTTATCTGATCTCTTCCGTATCCTACGAATGAAGGAAGTTCGTTCATTCTTAGGACACGCTGGATCCTACCGTAGTTTCAATAGACTTTAGTGAGATAGCCCGACCACTTCTAGCCCTTCTCCAAAATGACAAGGACTTCGTATTCGACGAAGCCTGTAAATCCACGTTTGATGAATTAAAAGCTAGGCTAATCAAACCTCTAATCTTAGTTGGACCAAATTGGGATCTCCCGTTCGAGATCTCCTACGATGCATCTAACCATGCCGTAGGAGCAATGTTGGGCCAACGAGAAGAAAAAAACTCTAAAGTCATAGCCTATCCTTCATCAACCCTAAATGTTGCTCAAATCAACTACACCACAACAGAAAAAGAGCTTTACACTATGGTGTATGCATTGGAAAAATTAGAACCATACCTTTTAGATTCCAAGATTACAGTCTATACGGATCATGCATCAGTTAGGTATCTCTTTCAAAAACCACACTCAAAACTGCGCCTATTAAGATGGTCTATTCTCCTACAAGAATTCCACTTCGAGATCAAAGATCGAGCCGAGGCAGAAAACCATGTCGCTGACCATTTAAGCCGACTGCCTCCGGATGTGGAAGGATTAGATGACCCAAATTTAGTTATAGATTCTTTTCCTGATGCATTGTTGTGTGCCATATCAACAATGGAACCTTGGTATGGGCACATAGCTAACTATCTTGACGCATGAGTAATCCCCTCCTGCCTCAGTTATTCGCAAGCACTTAAGCTGAAAAGAGAAGCAAGATACTACATTTGGGATAACCCTTATCTTTGGAGAGTGGGCTCTGACCAAGTAGTACCATGATGAATACCCATACAAAAATTGCATCTGTTCTTACTGCTTGCCATGCTTTAGCATGTGGTGTACATTTTAGTGCTAAGAAAACTGCGAGAAAAGTCTTAGAAGCAGGTTTCTATTGGCCTACCCTCTTTAGAGATGCCTATGTCTTCTACAAAGCTTGTAACTGCTGCCAACTATTTGGCACCATCTCAAAAAGGAACGAGATGCCCCAGCAGCCGATGCTATTTTGGGAAGTCTTTGACATTTGGGGAGAAAACACGGAAAACCCACGATCAACGCATAACGCATAAATCTTTTAACGTGGGAGATGAGGTCTTGAAATTCAAGGCCCGTTTTAAGTTTAAGGATGGGAAGTTAAAAACACGGTGGGACGGACCTTACACCGTCCTACGTGTTAATCCCTATCGCGCTGTTGATATTAAGGACAAAGATGGCATGAAACACACTGTTAACGACCATCTCTTGAAAATATATCACAGCAAGAAACCACCTTAAAAGCAAATACATATTTTCCCTCTAAGAAATTAAAGAGGGAAAACACGAGTTAACCCCGTGTATTAGTTAGGTTTAGGATTAGTTTATCTTTCCTTCATTTAGGATTTTTATTAGGAGTATTTTAAAATTCAATAAAACACTTCCAAGATCAGTAGTCAGATCCCTAAAAATAATAAAATAAATAAATAATAAATAAATAAAAGAGAACTTGGCAAAATGGGCCTGTGTCGTCCCATGGGCCGCCGCCCAACAAGACGGCACAAATATGAAGGATTCAGGAGTTGTGAAACGACGTAGTTTTAGAAAATGGCTTGTGCCGCCATATGGGCCGTCGGCCCAAATGGCAGCACAAACCCAATAACTTGGTTTTTAAAATTGCGAACCAGATCTGTGCCGCCACCAAAAACACAAAAACCTTGCAGCGGCACGGACCCTCAAGATCGTCGGCGTCGTCTCCCTCACATTCGTCGACGCCGTCGTCTACCACCGTAGAACACATCACAACAACCTCTTCACCCACTTTCACTGTTTTTTCTTAAAAACAAACGGTATGTTGCGATTTTTCCTCAATCTTTGTTATTTTACATTATTTGGTTAGTATATTGACTGGATTGACTGATTAAGATAGTTAAAACTCGATTTAGGATGAATATTTTTGAAACAATGGCAGATTCCGGCGAAAAATCGCGAACTGAGCAAACTTTGTGCCGCCACTTGGGCCACCAGCCCAAGTGACGGCACAAGGCGCAATTTTTGGAAATTTGATAAACTCCCCAGGATCCAGCCATGGATTTTTACATTTTACTGATAATTTTTGAACCATTATGGGTTTTTTCAGTTCTAAAATTCCTTGCAGATGTCTCCAAGAAGACTAGCTCAGAGAAATGAAGAGCCGATCAACCACTTGGCTCTCGCCAAGCAGCGTGGGTTTTTGCGGGAGCGCAGCTTCACTCCTACAAAGCACAACCCATTCTACAGACGATGCTGCTCTGCTCATTTGTGGGCGCTCGTCCAGCCAAAACAACAATTCAACAAAACAATCTTCCAGCAGTTCTACACAGCCGCGAGTGCGGGCGAGAGCCTTAGTGTCACCATCCGTGATAGGCTGGTCGTCATAGACCCCCAGCTTATTCGGGAGACGCTCCAGCTGCCACCTATCCACGAGTGTCATCTAGAGATGGCCCAGATGGGCGAGATGGAGGTGACTGATGATATGATCTCCGAGACCATATGCAACCCTGGGGAGCGGATAGCCCCTCGGCATATGCAAGGCTGCAACACCATGTATTGGAGCCGTGGCCAGCTCACTGGAGATGCACACATGTGGCTGCACCTCATCACCGCCAACATCCTGCCTACCAAACATAAGAGCAGCGGCACACGCGAGGTCGCACTCCTCATCTACCTTCTCCACCATCGGTACCAGGTGGACATTCCATCTCTCATCCACAGACAGCTTTCTGCAGCAACAACTCTGGCACGTGGTGATCGTGCCATTTTCTTCCCACATTTGATTTACACCATTTGTTCACGTGCTGGAGTCGCAGCCCAGCCTGGAGATGAGAGGATGGACCCGGAGGGCGATGTTGACTACGAGAGAGTGAGTGATGGGCTCGGAGGGCGATATGCGGTTCACATAGAGCTGCCAGACCTCCTTGGCCTCTTGGATAGTGGGGACGACCACATGCATATTGAGGGGAATGCTAGACCGCTGAACCCAGCTGATTTTCTGGTTCCTCCTCCTAGTGCCCCCGCGCAGGATGAGCCACTACCACCGGCAGCCGTTGATGATGTTATGTGTCAGATTCAGCAGACGGTTTTGGCCATTGAGGCCCGGCAGGAGTACCAGACCTCACGGATGAGGAGGACGCAGCGACACATCCGACGCATCGCGGCCCAACAGCACATTGATCTTTCTAATGACGACTCGGCCATGTGATCCGTCTATCCAGCCAACTACCATTGCATCATTTTCTCTTTATTTTCTGCTTATTTCTTCATTTTGGTCTATATATTTTTGATACTATGATCTGACCCACTAACATTGACAATGTTTTGAGCCAGGCTACTTATACGCTATTTCCCGCTTTTGGAAGCGCATTTTTCATTATCTTGTGGGGCTTAGTTTTCATTCTTCCGCCCTTTTATGCATTGAGGACAATGCATGGTCTAAGTGTGGGGGAGTGCTAACCCCTGGTGTTTACTTTAATTAGTTTTGTTTATCATTTTCTCTAACTTGTTCTAACACATTGAGGACAATGCTGCATTCAACTGTGGGAGAGTGGGAAACTCTGTCAATTTACACTTTTTGCACCTGTCAAAAAAACAAATTTTCTTGAATTTTTATGGTTTTACAGGCACAATTCTCAAAAACAAATTTTTCGCATAGCTCATACACCTGATGGAGATTGTGCCCTAGGGTCAATCATCCTATAGATATGTTGAGAACATATCAATTAATTTATGGAGATAAATTAATGGTTATCATATTATTAGCATGTTTACTATGATAACAGTCCATGATTAGTTATGAGATAATTAATCTAAACTGTCCCTGGTCGCTCATTCGAGTGGGAACTTGAATTGAACCAAGACCAGCATGACCTCGGTGCATGGAGATGCACGCACTAGATGCTGGGACGAGAGTCATGGTGCAATTATGTAAGAGTTACAAATTGTTGGACCGACCCGGAGAGTTCTGCATGGGTTCAGTCATTAGCTGGTCTCTCCTGTACAATCTGTCATGATGCCCTTAGACCTGAGGTCTTGACTATTCCGGCATTACAGTTGTCAA
>QANZ01028527.1:22065-42435 GCA_003254925.1 Chamaecrista fasciculata | reverse complement strand
GTTCTTGATAATTCAAGAAGAGTTCTTGAATTAAAAGAACACCCGTAGATAAAGGTTCCGGATTCACTTGAGAAGTGAAGGAGGCTAGCACCTAGGCATCTCCCAAACTGTTCGTGTGGATTACCGGCGGAGGAAGGACGCGTGACGTGGACTTCTTGGAAACGCCCCGTTCAACTAAACCGGTTGAAACTCGTGAGGTATACCACTTAACCAAAAGTTTTAAATTCAGCTAGCGGATCCGTTCGGGAATTCTTGGACCTGGGCGTTTAAAGTTTTTTTTTTATTTTCAGTTTTTCATGCTTCCGCTGCCTTAGGCGCCCTTGAAATCCCAACAACACCCGCATCAATGGTAAGGTAGTAAGTAATTTTTTTCTAGCTATTTCTTGAATCTGATCACCTCAATTAATAGTATAGCATAAATTTTTCCTATCTACGAAAATAATAATTATTTTCTTCTCCCATCATGGCGTTATGATCATTAAACTTGCTCTTGTATTTTTTTGTCTTTTGACTTAGCCTAAGTATTTAGAAAACCCATATGCATTCGAGGTTATGTGATAATTTTCTTGAGTCCACTTCTTTGATTTCATTATGTTTTTCCCTATTAATTGTTCAACCTTCAAAAGTTGAATTTTTATGCTTCATAATTCCTCCAGAATTTCTATGATCAACTTTGAGTGCCATAACCCTGTTGGAAGATTAAGCCTAAAAATTTCCTATTTTATGAGTGACATTATAGTCCTTTAGCTTGATTTTCTCTAGAATTTGTTTTAATTCTTAGTTAAAGCTTTATGTGATTAAATATCCTTAATATGAAAGAGGCACTTGTTTCTTTACCCTTTTATCCCAAACACTAGCCATAAACACATTTACCCTTGCTAGCCCCTTTGAGCCTTTTTAAATTAAGTGTTGACAATACGACTAAGGATTTATTTTAGTGGAAGTTGTTGCCATAATCCTTGTTTTGATCCCTCTTAAGAATTGGGTTTGCCAGTTATATTCAGAAAATAAAAAAAATAAATACATGAGAAAAAGGAAAGTAAAAAGTATCTTGCAAAATAAAAGAAAGAAGAGCAAGAGAAAAAGATTAGCTAATCAAGAGAGAAGAGTCCTGTGCCTATTGACTCTTAGTAGAAAAATATATATATATATATATATATATATGAGCTTCAAAGTAAACTGGCAATTACACTTAGAAAAATACGATGAAAGGTTCAACCGGTTTGCCTTCGGTTCAGGCCGGTTTCACCGGTTTTTGGCCGGTTCGCTCCGGTTCAGGCCGATTCTCTGCCTGGCCGGTTATTAAACCGACTCGGACCGGCCTAATGGACGGTTCCCAGTTCAACCGGTCGGACCGGCCGGTCCGGTCCGGTTTTAATAACTATGGTTGTGGACATGCGTCAGTAAAAAAAATGAAATTTCTTAATAAAATTAGTCCTTGCAAACCCTAGTTATTTGGGATCTATTTTTTGGAACCTGAGGAACATTTTTCGAAAACCAATTTCATGATAAATATCCCTTTTCGCTGGAAATGTGAAGTTCATGTAATTTACTCTTTCAAATAACACCGTTGGGCCTTATTTAACTTCACCACCCATGCCCATGTTGAAGGGTAGGTGGCATGACATATTCTTGTTTCATTTGCATACATTTTAAGTTCGATACCGATCAAAATACTCAATCATTATTATTTTCTTTATTTGATTCTCATTCTAAGACTGTCAAACTAGTTCTTCGTCTTTTGTTTAAGAAACAAGTGAAGAGAGACATATGTGAACACTACATTTTGTCTGAGCTTTTTTACAACTAGATAAAAGTTTCGGGCCATTTTCATAAATAAATAAACTTTTGGGATTTTTAAAATAGACTAATGATTAATGTCGTTTTGGATGCGTGCTGGCTATTTTTGCAGAAAATTGCAAAGCAGTGATGTGAAAACCGGACCGGACCGGCCGGTCGGACCGGTTGGACCGCTACCCGAAGACACAAGCGAGTTGGTTCAACCATTTGAACCGGAATGATGGTTGGACCGGAAATAACCGGCCAAGAACCGAAAAACCGGAAGACCGGACCGGCGGTTCTCAATTTTTTTTACAAAAAATCGTTTTGAGCCTTGTTAGGATCGAACCCATGCCCTTTCTTCACACTCCCAGCGCCTTTACCATCCCAACTATGAGGTTCTGTTAGCTTTCTCTTACCAATTGTTTTATTTATCTAATAAATTAATAGATTTAATGCATCTCTTAGACCCAAAAAAAAAATATAGAGGGTTTATATTTAATATATTAAAAATAATTATATATTACGTCATCCGGTCCAAACATCCGGTCCGACCGATTCAACCGATCCGACCGTGAACCGAACACTTGTCCGAGTCTTTGTCCAGTTCGGTTATGACAACACTGTTGCAAAGTAACAATTGTAAGATTCAAACTCAAGTCCACCTCCCTTAAATCAAAAGCCTCAACCAATTGGACTAGGCCCATTAGTTCAAAATTGTTCAACAAAATCTATATTTACGGACATTTCGGGTAGTTTATTATTCTCCTTCTCTAATCCCCTAAGGAATCCGATTTTGTTTGAGTTTTATTTAAAATCAAATCAAATATTTTTGAAAACTACATTATCCTACTTTTATTTTCAGATTAGAAGGAAAGTTTGAGAGGATTAAATTGTAACATCCCGACCTTCGAAAAGGTCATATGAATGAGGAATGATGCGTTAATGAGGGTACCGATGAGTGTTGAACTCGAAAATGTTAAGTATGGGACTTTAGGGACTTAAATGCAAGCAAAAAAGGAATTAAATGTAAGAAGGAAAGCCATTTTTAGGGCCAAAAGGGTAAATATGGAAGAATATTTGCGGAATGACCAATCTTCAATTTTATCTGGGAGCTCGCCACGCTACTAGCCGCCAGGGGGTCCGTGGTGAACTCGGCGACGAAGTCCCATGGACTATAAATTTGCAGTTTAGTCCGAAAAATCACATTTTCACCTCATTTTCTCGATTTTAGAGAGAGTAACTCTCGGATTCTAGTGAGAGAAAGTGCCCAAGAGCTGTTGGAGTTGGATTTCATCAAGACCTTGAGGTAGGAAGCTTTTAACTCTCTCATTGAACTTGTTTTCTCACTTCTACATGATTTTTGAAACTATAGTTTAGTCCTTTTCGTTGTTTTTAGTCCCTAAGTGTCTTGCATGTCAAATATGATGTTGGATTCGAGTTCCTCACTATGAAAAGTATGACATATGTGAATTTCATGACAATCTACGATGATTTGGTATGATTTCATGATTTTGTAAAGAATAAAGATATGATTTTTGATTTGGGTATGAACCCTGTTTTCATGTTGGATCTGAGCATAGATCTATGATAAGGGATGAAAATAATCAGTGAATATGAAGTTTGGTCCAATTTAGAGATGCTTTGGTCTCGGGTAGGGACCTAAGTGAAAAGAATGAAAACTGTTAGTTCAGTTATGTAAACTGACTGCATGTCGGATTTGAGGGGCAGATTCATGATCAGGAGAGTTAATACTTTGTATGTATGAAATTTCATGATGATCGGATTATTTTTGATTGATGATAGGGACTAAAATGAAAGAAATGTATGTTTGTGGATTTTTATGGAAATATGCTTGCATGTCAAATCTAGGGCCAGGTCTGTAATTAGGAGGCTTGATTTTATATGTATGTGAAGTTTGGATGTGATCGGACTTGGTTTGAGACTGTTTAGGGACAAAATTGTAACTCTAGAAATTTGGGTTTAAAGGCCCAATTTTATGGGAGTACGCCACGAAGTTCACCACCATGAGCCCGAGGCGAGGTCAGTGGCGAGGTGCCAAAAAGTGGCTCCCTGCACAGTTTTCAACACCGGTTTGTATGTGATGACCTGTACTAGCCCAATGTGTGCCAAAGGTAGGGCTAATGCATGTGAATGATGACAAATGTATGATAAATGATGTATGAATGATAAGTCTGTATGGATGAATGTATGATGTACATGATTTACAAGCTGAACATGATGATGTATGATGTATACGTGATGTGCATGACATGATGAATGACATATGCATGATGCATATGAAATGATGATGAATGAAAGGGTGTTTTGGCACAATGAAATGAACTTAATCAAAGTAATGACAATGATGACTGAGGATGGTGGTAAGACCTACCCAGAGTCCTGTGTGCCTAATGATGATGACCGGGACGGGGGACCCGCCCCGGTGGCCATGGACTTTGTACACGCCGGGGGATGCCCAGAAAGACCAACTACTGTGTTGGTGACCGACCAATGATGATGAAGGAAGTTGTTATGGAATCAAATGTAGATGCCCAAGTTGTTGAGGAGGAGGACCATCTCTTTATAGCTTCCTATTTTTTAAGCAATAGCAGTTCACGTGATCATTGGTTGATTGACAGTGGATGCACCAACCACATGACTCATGACAAAGAACTTTTCAAGGAGTTGAAGCCGTCTAAAATTTCAAGGGTCAAGATAGGCCATGGAGGCTACATTCCTGTAAAGGGAATAGGAACCATTGCAATAGCAACACATTCAGGTACTAAAATTATTAATAATGTGTTATATGTACCTAACATAGACGAAAATTTATTGAGTATTGGTCAGCTGCTACAAAAGGGCTTCAAAGTGATCTTTGAAGAGAAACACTGCATCAAGCATTCTACAAATGAGGAGTTGTTTAAAGTGGAGATGAGAGGAAAAAGTTTCTCACTAAACCCCGGCCCTGAAAGAAGACAACAAGCAAAATGTTACCTATCCAAAACAAGGTTCCTACAAAATGCCTAAAGGAACAACGATTATTTAAAGGAAGAACCATCTTGAAGAACAACCAAATGGTTTGGCGGAAAAAGGAAAGCAAGGTGGTAGACAAGTGGAGCTCTAATATTTTGAAAGGAACCCAAGTGCCTAATTCGTGTCTTGATGGCCAGGAGGAGTTGTTCATAATCAAGAAAAACACAATTAATGAAAGTTCCATTAACAAACATAAGGCATAATTTGTGGCAAAAAATTACTCAGACCCGCATGAAAAAATCATTCTTCTGCCAATAATTGTTGCAGATAGCAGATGGAAGTACAAAAAAAGATATTCAACTTGCCACCCAAATTCAATTAGCAAAAATGGAGTTTGCAATTCCTAAAACAAGGAGGAGACTGTTGAATATTGTTTTAGGAATTGACGTATCTTATCTTTTTTTATAATTATTTATTTCTTTTTTTATGTAATTTCTTATTGTTTCAATTTATTGAGTCAAAGATGTTAATTCCTACTTTCTAGGGATTTGTTAGTCGTTGCTGTTGGTTGCTGATTTTCAGCAAACTTTGATTGATTTTGTTTTGTAACTCTCTTTTAAATACTGTTGAGAAATTAATAAAAGCACTCCAATCTATTTTTGTGTCTTCTCTCAGTTTCACCAACTCTATCTATTCCAATCTTGCTTTTATTTTACTATATTAGAGTTACAGTATTTTAAGAGTACAAAATTAAAAAGTAACACTTGCTTATATTGTTCAGAATCGGACACCTAAAGATTTAAATTTCTCGAAAATAGAAAACTAAACTAAATCTAATCAAACTTTTTAGGGTTGAAACTAGACAGAATAAATTAAACCCAAAACCAGACCCTAATAAAAAAACAAATTTAGAATTAAAGATTATGACTCTCTAAAGTGGATCGTTTTTCTATGTGCAAATTCCAGACACAAATTTTTACCATGAGTTTCGAAATTTGTTGAGAACTCATTCCTTCGAGTTTCGGCACAAACGAGAGCGATTTCAAAATCTTATGATGTCTACTTGGAAGAAAAAATACTTTTCGAAAACATTTGCACTGATTTAATTTTAAAAAGGAGTAAAAACTCCTCGCTGCTCAAAAACAATGCAATTCTGGGCAACGATTTTCTGAAACTCAAAAGGAATCTTTTCTATGCATGAAAATTCTGAAACATTTACTGAAGTCTTCTAAGATATAGAATTATCTGTGAAAAATATAAAATTACCATGCATAAGTTGAGAACAAATAAAATAAAAATCAACTTGTAGACCCTAAAAACTGAAAAGAAAAGAGGAGGGTGGAAGAGTCCTACTTTTCCTTCTAATGGATGGGGAGGCCAATAATGAATTGAGGAAAGAAAAAGCATGAAATTTGGTTGTTGAAAGGTGTTCCAAGGGTTTGGAATTGGCTCTCTATTTATTGAGTAGCATGGGTTCATGAGACTTGAAATTCTAACTTGATTTGAATCAGATTTGAGATCTTTTAAAATTCAATTGTTTAAAGGTTTGAGATATCACAAATTATATTTAACTTGACTTCCCTTTCAAGAAAATGATATCACAAATTATCTGATTTAATTTAATTTTCAAATCATATTTAATCCTAAATTATACTTGATTTGGCTTAGATTAGTAGTTAAACTAAGGGTACGTTGGATACGCTGTCATCTCATACCCACCATCTTATGTAATATGATATCTTAGAGGTCTGACGTTTGGTAACGCTATGATATCATTATATGTCGACATCCAAGATAACACTCTGTCACTAGATGACAACAAAAAGGGTGTGATCTGAAAACAATACAAAAACTATGTCATCTCAGATGACAGGATTTGTAATGACATTTTTTAATTAAAGTTCCAATTTTACCCTTTTTATAGTTGATTTGTTTTTTTTTAGAAAACTTAATATTTGGTCTCTTACTGAGTCAATTAATTTGTCCATGAGTAATCAAAATATATGATTCATTCCCTGTAGTATTGCAATTAATAATAATTTAGTCCTTGGATCAAATTTAGGAATAAAAATATTTAGTACAAATTCAAGGATAAAAAAGTAATAATTAAGTATAGCATTTATTTAGACAATTTTTATATTAAAATTACTCTTTATTATATTACTATAATTTAATTATTGATGAATATTATAAAATAATATTTCTTTAGTATAGAAATATAAATGAATATATATTTTTTTTCTATAATTATTTACATATTTATTTTATAAATATCAATATATGTTTTTAAGATGTAAATAGGGGTAAACATGGATGTTTAAAGAAAATTGATTTTATTCAATAGAAAATACTAAAAATATGCATCTTATTTCCCTGATATTTACTATTGTAATACCAAACTTTGGTATTTTAAATACCATGTATCTTATACTATAGTATCACATACCATGATATTTGAGATACTATGACATGTGAGATTACAGTGTACCAAATGCATCGTAAGATTTGGTTTCATTAAGTTTAATATTGAAATTAAGCTAAATTTAATTAAAAATCTTCATGTCATGAGAAATATGTCACTTTTCCCTAGTTTTATGTTGACCCCCATAAGTTTCCTTTTTTAAAAAAAAAATAGCATAAAACTTTTATTTATTTATAAAAAGACCCAGACAAAATGGGGTGTTCACAATTATTATTATGTGGTAGTATATATTTTATCATTACTTTAACATTGGAACAGTTTTATTATTAGAATACATGTCTAAAATCTAACGACTAGTGAATAAATTAGTCAAAATTTTATAACTTTTGATTAAGTACTTTTTTATCCAAACATATAACTAAAGAAGTACTTCCGAGATGTCCTTTTTGGTAAATTTCATATATTAAAAGCACTTTTAAAAATTTAAATCCAAACATTATTTATAATATTAAAAGTCATTTTAATTATGACATCGAAACATAATAATTTATTTTTAATATAAAAGCTCTAATATTAAAAGTTGAAAAAACAATCACATCTTTTTAAAGCTAATGCAAACGCACCCTTGATCTCTTCCTTCCCCTCCCTTCATTTTCACTCCAATCTCTCCCCCCTCCATTCCCCTCCTAATTGCCAAAGAAGGAAGAGATGGGACAGGGAGAGAAGAGAATGAGAGATTAATCTCTTTTTATCCTCTCCTTTGTTTTGGAATCATCTCTTCCTCCGAAATACTTCAATTTTGATGTTTTTATAATTTTTGAAAGAGGAGAATGAGAGATTAAAAACTAATCCCTCGTTATCTCCTCCAATTTTTAACTATACAGTCAAAGGAAGAGATTCCAATTCTCTCCCCCTTCCTTTCCTTCTCCTCCTTAATCCCTAATCCAAACATAGAGATACCTTCTCCAATTCAAGACTACATTAGACAATCCTTTTTATAGTTTTGATTCCACAAAAAGGTTATCTTCAAGCTTGAAATCATTCCTTGCAGCTGAGACCAAAGATCCAAACCATGATTTAAGATATTTGGCTTCTATCTCATGACTCTTCATATATCCTACTGCATTTAATATCTTTAATATGGTAACTTATAATTTCGAATCAAGCCTTGAATGTATGCTATTTATTAGTTGAGAACTACTTTGAAAAGTTTCATCATGATTTGCAAGACTTTTTTATTAAAGATCCTTATATATTTGGAATTTGCAATATTAATTGTTTTATCCGACTCTTGTAATATAGTTTTGTTAGATTATTTTAATAATCCCTATAAGTGGCCCATGTGACTAATTGATCACATCTATTAAAAGGAGACCCAATTTGATGGTTGTTGGGCTTAAGAGACATTAGAGCCTTATAGGGTTTTTGGAACCCTTCTCTCTTCCTTCGGATAAAGAAATGTGTGATTACCACTTAACCTAAGTAGATAAGGAGTTTTCAACTATCAGAGAACTTAATATAGTGTAAGGGTATAGGGAAAGAAAACTCCAAGTTTTAAAAGTCATGGATCAAGGTACACTTTAATCTACTCATCAAGTCTTTGAGTAATAAAATTTTATCTTACAATTGGTATTAGAGCATTGTTTTAGTTATAGTTTTTCACAGTTAATTATATTAGGGTTTTTCTATAATCATCTTTGATAAAAAGTTTTGTGAGATTATGGTGAATAAATCAAAATGAAACTATAATTATATAATATTGTGCAATTATGGGAGGATAATGCATATAAAAGTTCTGCGTCCTGTGCGTCAATTTTATTTTATATGTGCAAATCAATTTTTTTACTGTGAACGAATTATATATTTTTCGTATTGTGTCACTGTAGACGATGCACTTACGAAAATTGTACGTACTGTGGCATCGATTTTGTCTGTTTTGAAATTGGAGTTTACGTTTATATAATTATTTATAAAAGATCCTGCAACACATCAATGTTCATGAATGGCTTTGTCTCCAATTCCTCAATGATTGTTTGAATGAGACCCACAAGTTTTTTTTTTTTTTTTTTTTNACAAGTTTTTTTTTTTTTTTTTTGTGTTTGGTCATTGTGAGACCCCGAGCTTTAAAATGTAGTTTTGGGTGCTCAAGAATTGAATTAGTGATTTTTTTCGAATTTTGATGGAATCTTTAAGCTAGTTTTAGACCAGAATGAGGAGTTTTGGGGTTATAATTTTAAAAATAAGTGAACTCGAAAATTTAGAATTTTAATTGTCATTTTTGAAATCCCTATATTTTATTTGGCTTGTGGTAAAAATTTGGGAGTACACAGAGTTAAAAATTTTATTCGAGTTTTATTTCGGTGCTGCGATAGAACACTTTCGAGTAAGAAATGGAACATGTTAGAGTTGGAGTTTTCAAAAACAAATTATATATTTGGAACCTACTCTTCGAAACGAATCTAACGATATAAATTTTGTCAAGAAATTATATTTCTAAAATTTTGGGTTTTTGGGACCGTTTTAGAAAGAGTTAACAGATTTTGGGCATTTCTATAATTTCTTATTCTTTTGGCGCTGAATTTAAATAGCAGATGAACCCCCCAGTTTTTGGAAATTCCAAAGTGACCCCATCAGCAGTGTAAAAACCCACGCAGACTTTGTAGTTTTTGGGTCCTTCACGAAGCTCCTTCTCCCTCTCACCCTTCGCACCTCACGGCCAACCACCACTGGCCGTGTTCCGCCCCGATGCAGGCCGTCTTCCGCCGTCCAGAGGTCGCCGGCGGCGTGGTCTGTCCACCTCCCGCTGGCGCTTTCCCTCTCTATCCTCCTAGGTATTATTTTGTTCACCATTTCTTCTCTCTTTTGCCAATTTCAAAATTTTCGATTTGTTGTGGTTACTTGTTGATTTCTGCTGCATTGTTAGAGATTCTTAGTATTCTAATTACTCTAAAACAGTTGGTTACAAGTCTGATTTCATATTCATGAACTTTGGACCCGATAGAAATTTAGGGCTCACTTGAAGTTGGAGTTTTAGCCAAATTCTTCATATTTCTTAAATTCAAAGGTTTCAATAAGACTAATAGATGATATCGACTAGTGTGTATCATTGGATTGAGGCTTTGTTCTACTTTCATCAATTTTGAGAACCGATAGAAATATTATGTAAAACTTTAATTGGGGTTTTCAACCAAATCTCTTTGCTTTAAGGAAGTTAATGGCTTGGATGAGTTTATTGGAGGGTTATAACGAATTTCGTGGTACTAACTTGAATTTAGAATGTATATTTTGAAACTTGATTTTCATGGTGAAACTTTGAAGTTTGCATTTTGGTCCATAGGGATGATTTTGGTGGTTTTGATGAACTAAAGGGATTTCTTTGGAACTGAGGGATTCTCATATCATACCCTTGATTTTAAAGTGTGAAAAACAAAATGCCCAAATTTAACTTAAAGGGTGAAAGAGCCAAGTTTAAAGAATGACCCTATGTTCTTGACTTTGAAGTTTTGTCTGTGAAATTTCCTTGAACTTGTGGATTTCAAAACATTTGTTAAAACTCCCAAATTGATACCCAAGCCTCTTGTTGTCCTCTTGGATAAGTGTTAGGTGGGTGTGGCTAAGGGTTAGAATGAGTGTTAAGAATTAGGTGACTTGTGAGAAGCTATCATAAGCTTTTGTGAAGAGTTAGACCTCCGGGTCAATTAAAAGTTAAATATTGAATTGTGTAATTGAGTCATTGTTTATGAATGTGTTCATAGATTCGCGTACATCGGTCGTTGGTTGGGAAGCTAAGAGGTGTAGTCATCTATCCTTTGGATCGAGGTGAGTGGCTTTCTTATCTTGGCCCGTGAAGGGTTGGTTAAGTTACCAAAGAAATTAGTTCTATTGTTGGCGCTGGTTGAGATTGTGGTTGATAATACCTATGTAAAAATTGTATATTTCTATTATTTTTTTTTACATTATCCTAAGCCTGAAAAAATGCAACGTTCTTACATCAAATGTATATTTTGGATACGAATATGCTCTCTTGTATAATATTGGTTGTGATAATGACTGAGACTCGTTACTCATTCAGACATGAGTGATGTTACTGACTATTTGATAAATGGTTATGTTTATGTGTGCTCCCCTGAGGGCTGAGGTGAATATGAGATGATACTCCTCATGCATGAGTGGAGGAAAACTGAAAATACTGTTATAAGTGCTCACCTGAGGGTCGAGGTGATGATTTGTGTACTCCCCGATGCATTGAAGTTGAAATACTAATATTGTGCTATATTCGTGAATCAAGTGTCATGATTGGCTGACATATGTGTTTGATTGTGATATTACCTGTTTCATAATTGTGTGATGTGGATTGTTGATATTACTTATACTAAATGTTTCTTTACTCTGGATTGGTGTTAGAGATAGTATTTAATTTTTATTATAGTGTTGTATGCTCTGAGTTGACCATATTCAATTGTGCTTGTGCTCGTGATTTTGTTTGTGATTGAGACTGTGACTGTGACTGTGACCGTGTTTGTGTTGTGTTGGGTTTGAATTTGAGTTTGTGTTTGTGTTTGTGCATATGTGATTGCTCTCTCATAGTGTTAGTTGCGATATTGATTAAAAAACTACCTTTACTTACTTTGCTGTGTCCTGTACCGTTAATTGTTTGTGAAATGACTGAGATAATGCTGTGTGCGGTCCCGATGGGTGAAAAGCTGTGTGCGGTCCCCACGGGTTGAGATAATACTATGTGCGGTTCCGTTGGGTGAAGAGCTGTGTGCGGTCCCCACGGGTTGAGAACTTGAGGTGATGCTGTGTGCGGTTCCCTCATGAGTGGAGGCAGACTTGAAATCTCATAATTGTGTGTTACCTGTGGTTGGTGGTGAATTGATTGTTGAAGCTTGTCTGCATTGGGCATCCACTTTCTTATAAGTTAATAGTTTTCATTAATTGGTTTACGTTGAGACTTTATGTTATTATAAGTTGATGATGATTGATATGAATTGGTGGTATTGACATTTCATTTGCTATGGAATTGAGGACTTTGTGAGGTTGAATACTGGTATTATTGACATTGGGTGAATTTGAGACCTTTGATAGTCTAAATGATATTGGTCGAATGACTTCTGCGATGTTGGCTATCCTACGTGTAGATACCATAGAGGTAAACAAACATGATTTTATTTTAAATCAGTATCTTTCTTTAAACTATTATTCTTTACCAAACTACTTTTGCTTAAAATAGTCCTTACAAAGTTTGGTTCCTAGTATCTCTAAACATATGATTATATATAAAATTATGTTTTCTCATGAGTTTTCTTTAACTTGATAGCCCTAAAGGATTTAACCGTAAACCCTTGTGAATTTTAAGTCTGTGGTTGATTTACATACTCTATCATATTAAACGATCGCATCTGATAAGGAGCTTCAAAAGAAGATTTTATTACTTGATTACCTTTCCAAATTTCGTTTTAACAAAGTTTTAAATCTTTTATTACTTTGTTACTAAACTTTATTTTTCTCAATGAAACTTCGAATAATGTTTTCTTAAAAATCTTTTACTTTCAAAAGACTTTCTTAAACCTGTGGTTATTCACATATTGTAATTTCTCTAAAGGTTCGACAAATCATTTCGTCTTGAATTGTTTCATACCTCGTGATACGATTAAGGTTCTAATCGCTGAATATGTTGGATCATTTAATTGAGTGAATGTTAATATAAATTGGACATTGTTGATGAGTTATGGCTTTGTTGGTGACCCCATGTTTGAAATGGGTAGCCACTCACTGAGTTTCGACTCACCCCTCGTGTAATATTTTTTTAGATACAGGTTCAAGTCAAGCCACTACTTCAATCCTCAGAGGAAGTCAATCAAGAGCCTATGCCATCATTTGTGTGGGTTGTTGTTTCATTTAAGTGAAGTTGTATTAAACTTTAATCCGTCAGCTCCACCAATACTTGAAGAGAATTCGGGGCTATGTATCATTAATATTGTGTGCGTCTTGATTACGTCAAAGATTAATTAAATGTGTATTTTGTTGGCTGCTTGAAATAGAATTTATATTAACTTAGTGATACTCTGGATGGGCAGTTATGCATGTGAACATTGAGTTTATTATGTCGGATTACATCATGATTTATCAGGATTATGTTTGGTGGGATGTTATGGATTGTCAATGATTAGGCTTACGGCATGGGGTAGGAACATGTTCGTGCCGGTCACGTGTCTCCAAAGAGGGGGTCGTGACAGTCATAGTGTGTGTATATATATATTGATAATGCCTAGTATATGGTGTGTCACTTGGAAAATTTTGATTTCGGGTGCTAATTGTTGAAATAAATTTTGTTTAAGAAACCCTCGTCGACTTATTCGATTTTTTTAATTCCTTTATTGTTGTATATTTTGATAATTCACAAAAATTTTGTATTAAATAATTTTACAGTTTTATTATTTATGGTAACTTATAATTTTGAATCAGGCCTTGAATGTATGCTATTTATTAGTTGAGAACTATTTTGAAAAGTTTCATCATGATTTGCAAGGCTTTTTTATTAAAGATTCTTATATATTTGGAAATATCTTTAATTTACTACGTCGAATTAAATGCTAATTTTGTTAATATTTATATGCGCTAATCATTTAAGAATGTTTATATTTGACTATCTTATTTCTTAATAAGCGAATTCAATCAACCAAATTAGTTTCATTATTTCAAATTTTATTTTAGGAAAAAATCCATATATGGAAAGTTTTCAAATGGAAAATCAGATTGTCTACTATAGCAAAGTCAAATGGAAAATCAGATTGTCTACTATAGCGAAAGGAAAATGCCAAATTATATTGTCTAATCAACATATCAAGTATAAATGGAAGTCAAACATGGAAGCTGCTACGTTTATCAAGTACTTTATTGAAGACATTAAGTGAATTGCTGTCAGAGCCAACATTCAAACTATTTCCTTACGAAGCTTCCTGATGCATCGAAGGTATAAAGAAGATTAAGTCAAATGCTAACGACTACTTAAGCTACTAAAGCCATCGAGATTTACAAGTTGCTTTGTACTATATTGTTCTCGTATACATTTGTTGTATAATTCCTTTTTGGAAAATTTGTGTGGTATCTATCTCTTTGTGAGAAAAATCCACCTTTTTCTTATACCTATTTCCCAGTGGTATTAGGTTGCCTACCTTGTTTATTGTGAATCCTTAGGGTGAGCTGTGTGAGGTTGCAAGATAAGAGGTGATGAATAGAAACTTGATAAATACCCATGATGATTCTTGGTGTGGGAAACTATAAAAGAGATTATTGTAAGATCTTTGGGGTGATCCTATTCTTAGGTTAATTACCAATTGTACCTAGGTTAGTTTTTCCTACATCATATAAAATTCTCCTGCTTTGTGCTTGGGGAGTGGACGTAGGTTTATGGGAAACTCCTTTTATGAGGATTACTACCTTATTCTGAACCACTATAACTCAGTGGTGTATTAACGTAACTCTCTCTCTCTCTTAACTCTTTAAATTTTGCATTTTACATTTTGAGTTAAGAAAAGGTTTTTGAATTGAACTCTTTCAGAAACTTAACCTAGGGATGACAATTTGGGTGGGTATCTTGTAAAGCCGTCCAAATCCACTCGTAAAAATATCCAATATTCGTCGGATCCGGATATCGAACTAAGTAAGTGTAGTGAAAAATAAAAATTTATTGGATATCTAGTGGATACCGATGTTGCTTCAATAATCCGGTATCCGTTCGAAATGAACTGATAGTTAGCGTACTCGATATTTGATACCCTAAAATATAAATATTTTCATATATTTTATATATTCTTTATTTTATTTTTAATTATTTTATTTCAATTAATGGATATTGAGTATCTTATATCAGATATATCCAATTTTTGAATTAGGATATCCTATCCAATATTCATTATTTTCGGGTATTTTAGATATTCTGGGTACTTGTCAGATACCGTATATCGGATAGGTGACCGGAACCGGTCGTAAGGTTCTTTGACTAAACCGCGATAGGATATTCAAATTTAATAATACCTTAGCCTTTCAAGTATTACTATATATTAGAATATAGTATAGATGTTAACGAATGGTTGATCTCTCGAGAAACTCAATGCAAGGACTTACAGGTAATTATGATCATATTAATAAATGACGGTGAGAACATAGTTGTGGAAATTAATGAATGTGAAACAATTCCTGAGCAACAAATCTTCCGATTGGCTATCATCGTTTATAAAAAGTGCAGAGTCATGGTAACTTGGTTATGCATATAAAAATCATATCCAAAAGTGTATTTGCTAATACGCGTGAATACTAAAGTATAACCATCATGCAACTCACCCTACTTATAGGAAGTGAAATTGTTAACTATGAAAATAATCTAAAGAAGCAACAGCGATAAAGATAGAAGAGATGATAGATTACTCGATGATAACTTGAAAAACGAGAAAATATTATTAACCTTTCAATGTAAAGATCAACATGATCTAATTACAAATCAAATCAATAATAAATACTAAAGCATTAAAACAATCATTTAATCTACTTGTCTAATATATTAGCAACCAATCATAAACTTATGAAATAACTGAACTACTAAGATAAATATAACCAAACTAAAAATTCTCTATGAAGAACGATGAACTCAAGCCATGTCGTTAGAATCCTCCTCTGGTATCTACAAATTTAGTTATTCATGCGAGGCAGAGCAACGACGAATTATGGTTGCTCTGACAACCACCAGAGATAAACTTGTTGTATTTGTGATATGAATTGTGTGCTATGAGATGGGGAATGACGCATTCTATTTATAGGAAAAATTCCAGACTGCATCGTCAAGCTGCGCGATCGCTCACTATGATGACTCAAGGAAATCTCCTTGTATTTCGCATAACCGCTTAGAGATAGGAGGTCTGTACAATTTAAAATCTTTATTTCGAATGTCTATTATGTACGTCGTTGCTAATTATGATGGCTCAAATTCAGACGCAATTCAAATCTGCCTTCTGGAAGCTCTGCTAACGTGTTGACTGTGCCGCCGGCTCAGTGTGACGACACAAGCTTTACAAGCTTTTCATATTTATTAATTGATGCAACCTTCAGTTATGCTTGTTTGTCTATCTTTTGTTGTGATGCATGACCTGAAACCACTAGGTGAACGATTAAGCAGCACTATTTCATAAAATATGATAATACACTGCAAAATAGCACTTTTATTCCTTAATTCTGTGCATCACATTGATACAAACCCTAACACATTACTTGGTCATATTTGCAATAAAACATAGTGAAAAGATGTAAAAAGAAGACCAAATAAAATAATCAGATTTGGGCTGATCAATAGGGTACAGGTACGATTACGGATACTAAATCATTGGATACAGATTGGGTACAAATATTGGATATGATGAAGGGATGACATACAGAGAGTGACAAAATGATCGAGTACCCTACTCGTTGTCATCCCTTACCTAACCTTGAAGAATCACTTTTTCAATAAGGAACTGGTTTTACAAGGACTCCTTTACTGATTATGAAAAAGTTTCCAAAATCCTATTCACCCCCCTCTAGGATTATTTCCTTGTGCATTATGACTAACACTAATATTTGTATATGTATATCTATGTGTTCATGAATCATAGCAGTACCGTATTGTAAGAACAAATATATAAATTGGGAGTTGCATTAAAGTTTTAAATTTTACAATAGTAAATATGTATGAAATTGTTCTTGAATAGTTACTCTTATATGTACATGAAGATTATATAGGTATTGAAATTCTGGAATAGCTCTTCAACCTTATATGTATAGTTGTACAAATGAAATTGGAGATTTAATATCTCAAATAAAGTTAATATATGTTAAATATTTAATATCTCAATTGAAAAGAAAGCTTGTTAGTCACCAAAGTGAGTAATTTGAAAGGTATTTATATATATTTAATTATGTATATCAATTGTTCATAATAACATGATGCAATTAAATTATATGAAAAGTTAGATTGAACAATTGAGATAATTAATTATAATGCTAGGAGATAACCCAAAGGTAGATAATTGATTATGATTAAGGACATTAAAGGGATTTATTAATACGATTGGTAAGTTTATTTCTATATCCAAATATAGCATGCATGTTAACTATAGTATAATTGATAGTCCATTACAGATGATATTGCTTGCATTAATATTGGTTAAGGCTATGTAATTAAGTATTACCCAAAGGTCTTATTAAAAAAAAAGTATTACCCAAAGGTGAACTTGTTTACATAATTAATGTTTATTACTTATCTGAATCCATTTATATTTCTTCAAAACATTAAAGTGGGAGTTTGAATGATGTTTGCAGTTTCTACAAATTTGTACGGTATGGGCAATTGATTAAACTATGCAGA
The DNA here is from genome assembly GCA_003254925.1 of Chamaecrista fasciculata. Classification (NCBI taxonomy): domain Eukaryota; kingdom Viridiplantae; phylum Streptophyta; class Magnoliopsida; order Fabales; family Fabaceae; genus Chamaecrista; species Chamaecrista fasciculata. The sequence goes on along the minus strand of QANZ01028527.1, from coordinate 24,859 downwards.
CAGGTCTGAATAGATCCAGTTTCAACTGAGTATTATAGACTTAGACCTTGCAATAGTTTGTGATGAAAAGCCTCCAGCCATTATTGAGACCAATATTGAAGCTAAGAAGTCTCTATATGAGGCTTGAGAGCGGTCTAATAGGCGAAACTTTAGCTTGATGCAAATGACGATGGCAAAAAAGGTTAAGACATCAGTTCCCAAGACTGAAAATGCAACGGAGTTCACGTTGAAAATTAAAGAATGCTCCCATTCAGATATATCTCACAAATCCATTGTTTCTAACTTGATGAGTGAGCTAACGACCAAGAAATTTGACTAGTCACAACCCATTCATGATCATGTGACAAGTATGGCAAACTTAGCAGCAAAGCTGAAATCAATGGGTATGGAGGTGAGTAAATCTTTCTTGGTATAATTTATCATGGTAAAAGTGCAAATTTGGTCCCATATCTTTTGGTCAATTGCAGAATTAGTCCTATATCTCTTTGGGTTAGGTGCATAAGTGGACCCATATCTTTGTAAAATGGTCAACTAACTATTGATTATTTTGCAAAGCTATGGAACCAATTCTGCAACTTGATTAAAAGATATAGGACCAAATTGAGATCTTTTGCAAAGATATGAGACCAAAAGTGCGACAAAAAAATATGCAGGACCAAGTTGGGAACTCAGCAAAAGATATGGGACCGAATTTGCACTTTAACCATTTATCATGAACTCACTTCCTCTTGAGTTTGGTCAATTCTAGGTAAATTATAATACCATTAAAGAAAAATGTAACTTTCAAGAAATTAATGACATGGTGGTTCAAGAGGAAGGAAGATTAATGAAATTGAATGAGCATTCTATTAATCTCGCATTCCATAAGAAAGCTAGTAGAATCAAGTTAAAATATGAAAAGAAGGACAAGAAAAGGGACAAAGCCCCAATGAAGGTTAATGAGGGAAGAATCCATAAGTAAGTAAAGAGCTTTTCTGTAATAAGATTGGGCACGTAAATATTGTCCTAAAAGGAAGAGTTGGTTTGAAAAGAAAGGTATGAACTATGTTTCTATATGTTTTGAATCAAATCCTATTGAATTTCCTAATAACACTTGGTTGTTAGATTTTGATGCAACTACTTGTAACATCCTTATCAAATACGGGATTAAACTTATATTAAATAGAAAGTAACATTACATGGGCCAAAATCAAAACCAAAATACATGAGGCTCAGTCTCTACAAAAGTCACGCAAGGCCCAACTAAATCAACAGACAACAATAAAACTAAACTAAACTACCTTCAATGTTTACTGAGCTCGCAGCACGAACCCTTCACACTTTAAACTTGCACTTAACACAACTGAAAAGTTGTAGGGTGAGATTATGGGAATTCGCAGTAGGGATGTAGTCTCTCAACTTGAACCACGGTCCCCCACTCAACAACAAACTTCAAACACAAGTTAACAACATGCAATTCTAACATATAAGCACAGTCTATAAACATACATGTTCACTAATAAACTAAAACATTTAATTCATGATTGCCCATTTACATATTCACCGAACAATAACTAATCATAACACAATGGCTCTATAAACACGGAAGTCGGTGGTGACAGTCGATACCTTAAAGTAGGTAATCCAACACATAAGATAATTTAACTATATGATAAACATCCACCATCTATAACACATTCATTCAAATACACATTATCCATATAAACATTCATACAACAACGCTGGCAGGGTCATCGTGTCGACCCATACATCTATATAGGGTCCAAAACCACTATACAAGAATACCATATGATCGTACCTGTCATAAGGTGGTCAAACAACTGGAATAAATTCACTATATAGAGGTGCAATTCGGGTTGTTTCTCTTGAGGAACTTTCTTGAATGGCTTAATTGAAGATACTACTAAACCCATACTAATTTGGCGAAATAATGTAAATGATATTTGAATGTTTATCTAATGAACTAAAATAGAATTAAAACAAAACAATAGATATTTTGTGGGTTTTAGTTATAAGGATTAAAATGAACTACACTAGTACAGATACGAAAACCAAATAGAGAAAATACCCGTTAGAGCAACTGAATCAAGCTATCATCACTAACAATTGATAAATTGGGAGCATCTCACATTAATCATCTTAAGGTAGCCACTAACCAAGTGACTTGGATTAACAAACTTATCATGAACACCTCAAACAAGATAAATTCATAACTAGAAATGAAACCCCCATTGTATTGATGATTTGAAACATAAACCAAGAGTTAAACAACAAAGTAATTGTTACCAACTACAAAGCTAACACACTACAAGTCACAATCGTCATGATTAACATCAACCCTAAGAATTACAACCAAGTGTGAATGGAAAAATTACATCAAAGTCTCAAGTTCAGCAACACAACCAAAATTTACATCAAAGTTTCATAATCCTAACTAAACAAATAAGGAAAACTAAGATGAAACTCTAGTAAGTATGAGATAACTCCCTCAAATGATGCTCCAAGCTCAAGCTTGACTCCATTGCTCTTCTAAGTGAAGATGCTCAGTTGCTCATGGTGCAAAGAGGAGCTCCACCAAGCCCAAAGCCAGCCAAAATAGCCATTGTCACCAAGAGAAGTTTGAAAGGGATGAAAATGGTAAATAGTGTTGGAGATTGTGCCCTAGGGCCAATCATTTTATAGATATGTTGAGAACATATCAATTAATTTATGGAGATAAATTAATGGTTATCATATTATTAGCATGTTTACTATGATAACAGTCCGTGATTAATTATGAGATAATTAATCTAAA
>QANZ01028527.1:0-21484 GCA_003254925.1 Chamaecrista fasciculata | reverse complement strand
CAAATAACACATAAATAAAATGATTGGCCCTAGGGCACAATCTCCATCACTGCCAACTTCACGTGGGGCCTGCTGGGTCACACACGAGCAGGAACAGGACACCGTTCAAAAGGGACACGAATTAGGGTTAATTCGTGGGTCACTCCGGTGGCACGATTTAAGACACAGAGGAAAAGTCTGGGACATTATGTCTTGTCTTAATTGATCTACAGTTGTGAAGTATTTAAATTTGTGAGACAAGTTTAAATATAATAATTGTTAAATAATTAAGGCTTAAGTGCACTTTTGGTCCCAATACTATGACTAAGGTTTCAATTTGGTCCCATAACTATTTTTGTTGCAGATTTGGTCCCAAACCTTCGCAAAAAGTTTCACCGTTAGTCCCCTGGTCACTTCCGTCCAATTTTCGCCGTTAAGTGTGACGTGGCAGTCTGACTGGGATGCTGACGTGGCAAAATCAAATGAGATGGACTAAATTAGGATCAATATGTAACATTTCATAACTTCTCTGGACTGAACGCATAATTTTATTGAAAATGAACTCCACCGCCTGGTAATGGCTTCTTCGAAGAATCTTTCTGAATCGCCGATTCGAAATCAGCGAGCATCGATCTAACGGCTTCGCCGAGTTTTGCCAGAGAATTCACCGCCTGTAATCGGACGAACGAGGTCGATTCGAACGAGAAAATTGACTCAATCTGAGGCCAGTTATCAGAAACGGCTTCGTACAAATCCAGAGTCCTGAACATTTTCTCGGGAGTTTTCTTGCATCTCGCTACCATTTCCGGGAATCCAAACAGAGTCATCGCGGATTCTCTACAAATTTCAGCGAAACACGACTCTGAGATTCTCTCCGACGACGTGAAGACCTGGTCGCAGAGAATCCTCTCGCCGTAAAACAGAGTCGAAACGGCGACTTTGATTGCGTTTAACCAGGTCTTAATCTTCAACTCAATCACTTCCCAATCCATTTTCTGAATCTGAGAAAAACTCAATCTCTCTACTCCGAGATGATACAGAGCCTCATCAACAATCGATTTCCTCATAAGATTGTAAATCTTAACACACTCTTTGCTATAACCAGCGTTAATCATACATTCCGCAATCGCTCTAAGATCTCCCATCGCAATCATCGAAACTCTCTCCGTCTCCGAAATCAAACTTCCGTTATCGTCGTCAAACAAATCGTCGAGATTATGCTCAGAAAGATTCTTCGAAGAAGCCATTACCAGGAGGTGGAGTTCATTTTGGGATAAAATTATGCGTTCAGTCCAGAGAAGTTATGAAATGTTACATATTGATCCTAACTTACTCCATCTCATTTGATTTTGCCACTTCAGCATCCCAGTCAGACTGCCACGTCACACTTAACGGCAAAAATTGGACGGAAGTGACCAGGGGACTAACGGTGAAACTTTTTGCGAAGGTTTGGGACCAAATCTGCAACAAAAATAGTTATGGGACCAAATTGAAACCTTAGTCATAGTATTGGGACCAAAAGTGCACTTAAGCCAATAATTAATGTGGATTAATTATTTACAATTAAAATATTAAGGAAAAATAATTCAGATAAGATTCCTAAGAGTTAGGAAATTATTGAATTATAAAATTCCCTAATATTGGAGCATGAGGGTGGCGCCTCTTTGATGAATTTTATTAATAAAAATGTTTTATTAATTTAATTCATGAATTTGAATTCAAAAGATTTGATGGAGATATCAAAAGATTTGAATTCAAATAGATTTGGATGAGATCTCAAATCAGGATCTTTGGAGAATCATGACTTCCTAAGAGTTAGGAAGGTTTTTGATTTATAAAATTCCAAGGATAATTTAGGGCTACATGGCGCCATCTTGGAGAATCTTTTGGGGAGATTTGATCTCTCATTTGATTCTCTAAGATTACGATTTGAATTTAAATTTAATATTATGGTAATATTATAATTTGAAATTCAATTCATGAAGCCATATTATTATAATTATGGAATTATAATAATGCTCTAAAAATAATTATAAAAACCCTAGGGCTAGGCGCCTAGGTGAAGCATAGAGGTGAGAATTCATTTGTGCAATTTTCATCCTCCTTGTTGAGAGAGATAGAAAAATCGCCTCCTTCAAAACCCTAGTCTCCAAGTGAGGAAATTTTTGGTTCTCAAGAGTTGAGAGGAAAAATCGACTTGGCCTAAGAGTTAGGCAATTCGATTTGTGGTTGCCAAAAATTAGGGTTTGTGAGAGAAGGAAAGACAAGAAGGAGTTCTTGTGGGGAATTCTCCATTGCGCCACTTTTGGAGTTTGAATCAAGAAGGAGTTCTTGAGTTCAAATACACTGTAGATTGGTCCCTAGTTCTTTTGGAGAAAAGAACTGAAGGCTAGCACCTTGGTGCCCGAAGAAACTGTTCGTGTGGATTACTGGCAGAGGGAGAACGCTGGGAGTGGGCTCCTTGGACACGCCTTGTTCAGCCAATCGATTGAAACTCGTGAGGTATACCACTATCTTAAAAGTTTTAAATTCTACTAGCGGATCCGTTCGGGAATTTTAGGACCTTGCGTGTTTTTATTTTAATTTTACATTTGCTTCCGCTGCGTTAGGCCCCTAGAATTCCCAACAGAGCGGTGATAGCCCAAGCTACACGTATCTACTTTTATCTTGAGGAGACACGGGTGAATGGAAGATTCAACGCAATGCCTTATTGAAATCTTGGTTTATTGGATGCGGTGATAGCCCAAGCTACACGTGTTTGATGGGCCTTGATGATATAGGGTTGGGCTTTCGCCTCGGATTTGGACCTCAAGGCATTAGATGGGATAAACATACCATAATAAGTATCAAACGATGATACAGTTCCATAAAGATCTAAGAGTCATATATGATGTGATTGGTAAAGAGTTACCTACCTAAATAACCTAAGGTTGCATGATCGCCCAAGCGACGGTAAACTTTGGTGAAATATGGATCTTAGCCACTAATAATAATTTTGCTGGGTTTTATAAAATGGTGGACCTTTTTGCTAATTAACTTTCATATCTTAATTGTAGAATCAATTGCAAACAATAGTTCAGCGTTATCACTGCGATCTATCCTTGAGAAGGATAAGTTGAATGGACAAACTTCCTTGATTGGTTTCGAAATTTGAGAATTGTTCTCACCCAAAGGGCAGCTTGTTTCATGAATTTAGTCGTAACTTTGTTGTTTCAAGTCTGAATGCAACATAATAAGAGCTACAAGTTACTCTTGACGAGTTCTTTCTTTGTTTAGTTGGGACTGTTGACACATGAAGTTAAATAATACTCCAAAAGTTAATATTTTTTTGGCTTAAGTGCACTTTTGGTCCCATAACTATGACAAAGGTTTCATTTTGGTCCCATAACTTTTTTTGTTGCAATTTTGGTCCCATAACTATGACAAAGGTTTCATTTTGGTCCCATAACTTTTTTTGTTACAATTTTGGTCCCATAACTATGACAAATGTTTCATTTTAGTCTCATAACTTTTTTTTGTTGCAATTTTGGTCCCATAAATTCTCAAAAGGTTCCACTGTTAGTCCCTTGGTGAATTCCATCCATATTTAGCCGTTAAGTATGACGTGGCATAGTAACTAGGATCATGATGTGGCAAAATAAGATGAAGTGGACTGAAATAGGAACTATATGCAACATATTAAAACTTAACTATACCCAACAACCATATATACAAAGAGTGGTACTGACAGGGACCAATCTGGTGGGGAAGAAGAGACTTCAAGCAGAAGGCACCGACGAAGTCGATGGGATCCTCAGCCAGAGTCGAACGACCAAAGCGGCAACGACGGCAAATCGGGAAGCGGAACGAGGAAGAGGAAGTCCTGTTAGGCTGACGAGGAAGAGTAAGTACCACTCTTTGTATATATTGTGGTTGGGTATAGATAAGTTTTAATATGTTACATATAGATCCTATTTCAGTCCATTTCATCTTATTTTGCCACATCATGATCCTAGTCACTATGCCACATCATACTTAACGACTAAATATGGATGGAATTCATCAAGGGACTAACGGTGGAACCTTTTAAGAAGTTATGGGACCAAAATTGCAACAAAAAAAGTTATGGGACCAAAATGAAACCTTTGTCATAATTATGGGACCAAAATTGCAACGAAAAAAGTTATGGGACCAAAATGAAACCTTTGTCATAGTTATGGGACTAAAATTGCAACACAAAAAGTTATGGGACCAAAATGAAACCTTTGTCATAGTTATAGGACCAAAAGTGCACTTAAGCCTATTTTTTTTTTTTGGTAACAACTCCAAAAGTTAATATTGATGTTTTGACCAAACTCACTTTCGGAATATTATTTAACCTTGTTTGTCAACGACCCCAACGGGGATAGAGAAAGAACTCGTTAAGAGTAATTTGTAATTCCGGTTTCATTGCATTCGAACTTTGAAACGAGAGATATATGACCAAATTCCTGAAACAAGCCATCCATTTTCGAATTCGCTTTTACGCCTGATTTGACCTCATTTGCCGATGACTCCGACCAGGCAAAAAAAGAACTCATCAAATTTAATACATAGTTCTGATATAATCATATTCGAGTTCGAAACGGGAGAAATATGACCATATTTATCAGCTAGGGACAAATGGTGAAACTTTTAGGAAACATTAAGGACTAAAACGGAACACAAAAATAATTAGCGACCAAAATGGAACTTAGGGTAAAAACTAGGGACTAAAATAAATTTTTGACGTTATTATTAAGTTAGCTAAGCGGCTAAGCCTAATTATAAGTGTTTAACACAAGATTTTGTTTGTCGTTAAAGGGTCATTTTGGTCCTAAATGTATGTTCAAGTGTCCATTTTGGTTCATTATGTTTCAAAATATTCAAAATAGTCCTAAATATTTACAAAATATTTCATTTTGGTTCTAAACTATTGAATATGACTTGTTTCAAGTTCAAGAGTTAAGAGCTATGTATTGTTCTTGAAGAGTACTTTCTCCATCCAGTTAGCAAATGAGATCAAATCGATTCATCCAATTATTCAATAGTTTAATACTAAAATGAATCATTTTGCCAACATTTAGGACCAAGTTGAACATTTTAAACATAATGGATCAAAATAAACATTAGAACATACATTTAGGATTAAATTGACCAAATCACTTTTAATTAATTTGACGAAGATGCACAATGTTTGACTTGTAACTATTAAACCTGACAATAAATAAGTAATGGGCATCTTTGGTGTTAGGTAATTCTCTTTAATTAATATATATATTCTTCCACTATAAATCACAGTGTAGTAAAAGTATGAAACTCCATCATCTATCATCGATGTGACCCACAAATAAATCACTGGCCTTTTTGTTCCTACGGGTGCTGATCCTAATGATCATTGCTTTTCTTGCCTCGCTTATTCTACTTTCTCTCTGAATCTCCTTTCTTTCTTTCTTTCTTTCTTCTCCTTCCTCACTCACCGAAATCCTTAGAATTCGAAAACCTTTCTTCTGTCGCTGCGTCTGTAAGAACCAAAGGAAGCAAAGCATCTTATTATTATTATTTTATTATTTGGGTCAGATCAATTGAGTTAATAATCATTCCCTTTCTTCGTTATCTTCTAAACTACACATTCTAAAGTCTTACCCCAAGTGAACGAGAGAAGTTTGATTGATACCCACATCAATCTTTTTTTATTTTTTCTTGATGCTGTTTTTTCCCTTCTCTTCTGGTGTTTGTGTGAAATAATAGCTGTGTGATTTGAGAGAGTCCCACCCACCATCGAAGGATAGCTCAAGATTGGGTTATATTATATCATATGGTTTTATCATCTTCGATTTATTTAGGCGATAGAATGGAATCGAGTAGCGTCGATAGTACTTTGTCTTCCTTGACTATGATGGATGAGGATGAACATATTATTCCCCATCAGTTTTCCTCAATCGCCAAGCTTCATAATAATGGTCCTGGTAGTACAACTAGCGTCCATGAGCTTCTTGAATGTCCTGTTTGCACCAGTTCAATGTACCCTCCAATCCATCAGGTTTGTTATTAAATCTTCAGATTCTGCTTTCGCTCTTCGTTGTTTATGCGATTTGCTTGTAACCATCGTGTCTGGTGCCTGCTCTTGTTTTTCTTAAGGTTGTGAATTTAGAAGTTCTATTTGTTTTCTTTTATGTTGATGTGTGAACTTGGCACTTTTAATTCATTGTTTCACTGGAAACCTTAGATTTTAGGATGGAGGGGAATGTGCGATTGCGGTTGGGGGGGTAGGAATTTTGGGTTGGAGTTGGATTTTCTTGTATGGTTCTTTTCCTATTTTTTCAGCAATTTCAGTTTTAGATTTGGGTTATTTGAAATCTCTTGTGATTTTGGTTACTATGGCTGGTTTGGAGGGAGGTTCATATTAAGTACAAGGATGCTGTACTGTGATGTAAAATTTACTATTGACTCTTCACTTTCAGGGTCAAGGTGAAGTTATATGATTGTTGGTGGGCAAAGTTTGGGTTAATATATACTTTTTTTCCTATTCATCCGGTTCTCTAGAATTTTTCTCAATTCATTTTGCTTTTGGCACTGCCATATTGCCATTTAATAATAAACTTGATTTTGTGGCAGAGGCCTATGTCTCTCAGCCTATTCATGATGGCATTGTTTCCCAAAGCAGTCCGGGAAATGGGGTTATCCCATGAGACTTGCAACGTTGGCGAAAATAATGCGCACTATGATTTTGCAACCTGAGTTCTGGTGCTATTAAGACTACTCTGAAGTATGATTGAAATTTAAATGAGTTTAATGGCTAAAGGTATAGTCAGTGTCTCCTGTAGAGTCCTTGTGATTTGTGAGTGATTGGTTGTAAATTAAATTCTGTGATTTAGGAGGTTCTGGAGAGTTTGTAGTTAACAGCTGTAGCACAGGCTTTGTTTCTTTGGTCCATATTTTATGCCTTAGTTAGACTTGACGAAGTATTACAGAAAGACATAATTGTTTAATTTGGGTGAAAATATCTAAAAATCAAACCACTGAAATGTGGCATAGTGGCTCCTCACTTGGGTCCGAATCTCACCCTTAGACATGGAAAGCATCATGTGGCCTTCATCTGTTTGTGGTTGGCCCTTAAATGGTGGAACGATGATGAGGGGATTAATCATTGCCACTGGCGGTGAATCCCTTGGTTTAGACAAAAAAAATAAAAATCTAAAAGCCAAGCTACCTTTGTATAGGTCAATCAAGAGAACTTAGGCACTAGGTTAGGCTGATTGATATTTGTAATTGAATTTATTTTCCTAAGTGATATGAAAATTTTCAAATATGTTTTGTTTATTATGTCTACTTTATAATTAAATGCCCATAGAATTTGATTTGGTTGTAATTCAGCCTAGTTTGAACATATCCTTTTAGTTCCTTAGATGCATTTCCTAGTCATAGGATCACCTATTCTCCTGTATTGATGGTCAAGTCCGTTGCAGTGAGCTGGTAACAATATTGCAGTCTTTTTCTTTTATAAAAGTAAAAATCTGTCAAGAGAGAAGAGATGTGAAAAATTTACAAAATAATAGAGACAAGAGGCCCTATATAGAGAATACATTTACAAAAACACAACTAATTTAACAAAGCCTATCCCTTCAGAGATCCATTTGAGAAACTCCTTTAAAGGAGTTATTAGAGAAAACCCATAAAGAAGACAAGAAGATAGTTCTCTCCCAAAGAAGATAAGTTGTGAGGAACTAATTTTTAGAAACCTTAGCATGTGCCGCCAACCATAGACACCGCACTTGCAAAGATCGCACCTGACCACCTAATCTTGTCCCCCTTAAACTTCCCAAAGCCTTGAAATTTAATAGATGGCAAGTCCCCTAGACTGAATGGACAATATTGCAATCTAGCTTTCCTGAAAATTGAAAAATCAACAGATTTCTTTCTTTTTTTTTTTTTTTTTNTTTTTTTTTTTTTTTTTTTTTTTTGGTTGAATGAGAAGTAGCTAGAAATCCGAATGCTGACACCAAAGCTCAGAATCTGACACTACGGAATCCCTTCTCCCTTGATCCTTGTGTCAAAACAGCTTGCTTAGTTCATCTGCAATAATCTGAGATAAATTAAATTTTTCTATTTCTTTTGTTTCAGTGTGTGCTGATGTTAATATGAGCAAATGATTATATATCGCTGTCAGATTTTGTCTGTGTACAAGGTAATCTTAGCTTCAGTGTATATTAAAAGCTGTCGGTTGGGGATACCACCAGGTTCTTACAAAAAACTTAGAAAAAAAAGAGGGAAAAAAGCCACCTTTCGAACGTTTAAATCCTTGTAAAAATGCATATGACTTGTTAAATATGATTGAGAATGTCCATGTAATTGATTGTTAATTAAATTTTGTTCTGCAGTGCCACAATGGGCATACACTTTGTTCAACTTGTAAGACAAGGGTACACAATCGATGTCCAACCTGTAGACAGGAGCTTGGGGATATAAGATGTCTGGCTTTGGAGAAAATAGCAGAGTCACTTGAGCTGCCTTGCCGATACAACTCCCTTGGGTGTCCAGAGATATTTCCCTATTACAGCAAACTCAAACACGAGGCTATCTGTAACTTCAGACCGTACAACTGCCCCTATGCTGGGTCGGATTGTTCTGTTGTCGGGGATATTCCATACCTTGTTGCTCATTTGAGGGATGACCACAGAGTTGATATGCATTCTGGATGCACATTCAACCATCGCTATGTCAAGTCTAATCCTATTGAAGTAGAAAACGCGACATGGATGCTAACTGTAAGTATGTTGTTGCCGATACTACAAGAAAGAGAAGGAAAGAAAAAAATTTCAAGCGTGATTAAATCTATTATGACTTTTTATAATCATAAAGTAATTTGAAAAATAGAATAAACTCTGATTGAAGGCATTCGGCATCAAACATCACCTGCCCTTTCAGCAGCAATGTTTGGTCTTCTTTTCTGTTTTCTTCTCTCTATTTCTGTAACAACCACTTTCTCTTGTGTAGATCGGTTAGGGTAGAGAAAAACATTTAAGTTATTGGGGAGGTTTGAAATGGTTTTTGTTCTTTTTTCTTATTGGCATACCTTTCGCTCTCTCACTTCTATGTTAGTTTTTTCTTCATGTTAAATGAAAAGGGAAGGTATATTTTATCCCATGCTAATTTCATAAACTTTAATGTGTAGCAAAGCCCCTACCTGAATTTTAGACTAAAATAAAACTGTTAACGGCAACAGTTCATCTGGCCTTTTATATTTTTTGTTTTCACCTCAATCCGATGCTAGTTAATGAAGATTGAAGTGAAGAAGCAGTCTCTTGCAGTTATTTGTAACAGAGTGTTGTTGTGTTCATTTCAGTTCAAAGTTTAGGGATGTGTTTTACTCTTTTTTTAAAAGGGATAAATGCAAATACCCTCCTCCAATTATCATGTAGTTGCAAATACCCCTATGAAGTATGAAACTTTCACTATTTTTGTCAAATAACTTCGATATATTTATAAAAAAATCTTTGCAGAAAAGTCTATTAAAATGCATTAATATTGTCATTTAATAATAATTCGATTAATAAAATACATAAAATTTGTAATCATCCCAATCAATTTAATTCGAAAATAAAGATAAAAAAACTTAGTTTTGTAAAATTAATTAACAGAGTTAAACAAATTAAAGTATTAAGTTGGAGTTAATTACAAAATTACAATAGTTCAATGGGCTAATTGCTAAAATCAATAGTTCAAGGGGGTATTTGCATCTACATGATAGTTGGAGAGGGTTATTTGCTTTTATCCCTTTTTAAAATTCATGTCCTAATTTTGTGATCAATGAGGTTTAAGAATCGTTTTTTTTTTCTAAAGAAAAAATAGAATAGACTCCTATTGTGGCATCAAATACGGCCTGACCTTCCATTTTTCCTTTCTTGTTATCATCTTTTACCACCTTCTATTCTCGTCTTTCTCCTATTTTAGGGTGTGTGTTCTCTTTATGCTTGAAGAACTGCTGAAAGTCTGGACACCAATATTGGTTTTTATGGAATAATCTTTCCACAATATTACTATGCATTTCTTGGTCTTTCATTGATATGTTGCAGGTAGCCTGGTAGAACAAAATCTCATCCAATTTTATACTTATGTTGCTTTCATTCTCTTTCACAGGTCTTCCACTGTTTCGGTCAGTACTTCTGTCTCCACTTTGAAGCTTTCCAGCTTGGTGTGGCTCCTGTTTACATGGCGTTCCTCCGCTTCATGGGCGACGAAAGAGAAGCCCGGAGCTACAGCTACAGCCTGGAGATAGGTGGAAACGGACGCAGACAAATATGGGAGGGCAGTCCGCGAAGCATTCGAGATAGCCATAAGAAAGTCCGAGACAGCCACGATGGCCTCATCGTGTACCGAAACATGGCACTCTTCTTCTCAGGCGGGGATCGGAAAGAGTTGAAGCTACGGGTCACCGGGAGGATATGGAAAGAACAGCAAAACCCTGAAGGTGGAGTGTGCATTCCCAACCTCTGTAGTTAATAAGTTCATAATTGGCTTGCCTCTATTCTCTCTCCCTGGAGTTAAACATTGACTTAAGGGAGCACTGATGTTTCTGTCTGTAGATAACTTTGGCAAGTGTTGATTTATGGCTGGTGGTGATGGAGGTTTTCAACTTCAAAAACCATGCATCTGTGAAATATTCCTCCTCTCTTGTGGATTTCTATCCAAGATAATGCTATACAGCCTATACTATGTATCATATGTAACATTCTTAAGAAGCCTTTCTTTCATTCCCCCATCAATTGTTTTTTTGGTCAAAGTGCAAATTTGGTTTCACATCTTTTGCTCAGTTTTCAATTTGGTCCCATATATTTTTTTGTTGCACTTTTGGTCCCATATCTTTGAATCAATTCTCAATTTGGTCCTATATCTTTTTTTGTTGCGGATTTGGTCTCATATCTTTGGGTCAATTGCAGAGTTGGTCATATATCTTTGAGTCAGGTGAAGTGGTCATATATCTTTGCAAAAGGATCATGAACTAATGGTTGATCCTTTTGCAAAGATATGAGACTAATTCTGCAATTTGACTAAAAGATGAGACCAAATTGGGACATTTTGTAAAGATATGTGACCAAAAGTGCAACAAAAAAGATATAGGACCAAATTGGGAACTCAACAAAAGATATGAGACCAAATTTGCAGTGTGACCTTTTTTTTTCCTTAAATATTTGATATTTGATATTGTCATTGTTTCCTCTCTTTTCATTTCATTGGATTTCTTTACTCAAATTTTGAGCATACTTGGAAAGTGTTTGCTTTGAACTATAGACTATAGTCATGTGAGGTGTATCAAATCCAGAAGTTTAGTTTTGACATTAGGCAGTGTTTGTCTATTACAAATAAGTGAAAGTTAACAAGAAAATATGACTTAAATAATGGGAGTTGGGTTTAGCAAAACGGGTTAATGTTTGATAAAATTGTGTAGTTAAGTTTGAATCTTCATTGAGACAGGTGTTCTTATTTAGTGTCCCACAGTGTCTCTCGAATAAAATTATATTCAATAGAAGATATACGTGAAAAAAATAAAACAAGAAAACATGGCTGGAGTGACAATCTTTATACAAAGGTTTTTAATAATTTCTTTTTGTCTCATTAAATTAAGTGGAGAAAGCAGTGACTCCATAGTTTAAACTTTAAACACTTCTGAAGATTGAAAGGTAAATTAAAATAATAATTTAGATGTTATCCTCTCTTTTAAATATTTTAATTCAAAATATTTTGAATTTATACAAAGATAATAGAGAGTTAACCCAAAATATTCATGATCTCTTCTTTAAATCTTTAACTTCTTAAACAATATATGTGATACATCACTATTTGGGCGTACGCCTAATAGACCTTCGCTCCTGGCCTCTTTTCCTCCCCGAACCCTTCGGGGCACACTTGAACTAGTCAAATGCCCCTCCATGTATTTCAGGGTGGCCCTGATCCAGCCCAGGACACGGCGCGCGCCCCCGAGCATGACACGCACTCACCCACGATTGCCTTGCTCCGCAATTCTCGGTCTCCACCACTCTCGCTAGTGGAGATCGTGGGCCACGGACTTGGTCAGACCCACGTTCTCTAGTCCACTGGCGCGCCGCCCACTAACGCTACACACAATCACCCACGATTGCCTTGCTCCGCAATTCTCGGTCTCCACCACTCTCGCTGGTGGAGATGGTGCTCAACGACGTGGTGCGCCCCGCGCGCTGGCCACCACTCTTCGCTCTGCTCTATAAATAGAGCTCAACCTAGCAGTTAAAGTTTAGCTACTTCTTACACACTAGAATTCTCTTGCTCTCTCACCCCTCAGATACTAACTTGAGCGTCGGAGTATTCTTCGCAGGGCACCCCTGTGAAGTCTTTGTAGGTACTTGGACATTCAAGCTTTCCTCTTGCAGCCCACACATTTGAACTAGGTAAGCTTGTCCTTTTTCTAGTTTATCATTGGCGCTGTCCGTGGGGAACCTACGCTGTGTGTTCTTCACCACATGCTCCTCACCATATCTTACACACGTGAGGCCTGCTGGGTCACACATGAGCAGGATCTAGACACCGCTTAAGGGGACACGAATTAGGGTTAATTTGTGAGTCACTCGGGTGACACAATTTAAGACATAGCTGAATGTCTAGGACATAAAGTCTTGTCTTAAATAAAATCTACGGTAATGATATTTAAATTTGTGGGACAAGTTTAAATTTATTAATTGTTAAATAGTTAATGTGATTAATCTATTTACAATTATAATATTAGGGAATAATAAATTAGATAAGGTTCCTAAAAGTTAGGAGATTATTGATTTATTAAATTCACTAATATTAGGGTTGAGGGTGGCGCCTCATATAGGGATTTTAATTAATGAAAATGTTTTGTTAATTAAAGTCATGACTTGGATTTGAATTTGAATTCAAGATTTGATTTTGATTTCAAGATTCAAGATTGAATTAAAGATATTAGGGTAATATTTTAATTCAATAGTGAATTTGAATTCACGATTCAAATTTGAATTAAAGATATTAGGGTAATATTTTAATTCAATATTGTTGGAAATTAATAAGTTGGTTATAACTTCCTAAGAGTTAGGATTGTTATTTTGATTTATTAAATTCCATAAAATTAAAGAAGAGGATGGCGCATGGCTTTGTGGGTCCAAGGGAAGATTTGATCTTCTATTTTGATTCTCAAAGATTGCATTTGAATTCAAATTAAGATATTAAGGTAATATTTTAATTAAGAATTCAAGTCCTAAAATTATAATATTATTGTAATCTTATAATTTTATAATTTGATAATCCACTAATTTAGGGATTCCCTGATTATAATTATCAAATTCCCCAAACTCTATAAAATAGGGGGCCAAGTCGAAATTGTTAAGCTAGTTCTAAAAGGGAGTGAGTTCGACTTTTTCCTAGTGAGACAAAGGAAAAATTCGGCCAACCCTAGTTCTAGAGAGAGAAAGTCGACTTTCTCCAAGAGAGAGAGAAAGTTCGACTTGCACCAAAAACTTAGGGTTTTTGTGTGAGACCAAGAATGTGTTCTTATTTAGGCGCCACTTTAGTCCTGGAATTCAAGAGCAGTTCTTGAATTTTAAAGAACCGTAGATTGGAGTCCCAAGTTCTTTTGGAGAAAAGAACTGAAGGCTAGCACCTTGGTGTCAGCAAACTGTTCGTGTGGATTACCGGCGGAGGAAGAACACTTGGAGTGGGCTTCTCGGAATCGCATCAGTCAAACACACCGATTGAATTGAGGTATACTTCTTCCTTCACCGGTTTAAATCCAACTAGTGGATCTCGTAGGGAAATCACATTGTTTTGCGCAAACTTTTAATTTTTACAATTTATTTTTGCTTCCGCTGCGCGTGATTTCCCAACAAGACCCTGCATAACCGCAAGACCATTATGCGCTCAATTATGTGCATGCAGTACACCAACAAGGGCTCCTACGAGGATGCCCATGAGCCCAACTCCTTCACCACCGAAGAGCTGACGCCCATCGTCGATGGATATGACGAGCCTATGGTCATCACTGCGCGCGTGGGTGAGATAGACGTGCGAAGAATCTTAGTGGATCAAAGGTCTTCCTCGGATATCCTATACTTCCACACCTTTGAACACTTGGGCATCCCTCTAGGCGCTCTCAAGCCATTCAACGAACCCCTGATCGGCTTCGCACGAACAAGGACGCCCGCTGAGGGAATCCTAGAGGCTAAATAGACGCTACTTGGGGACAGAGCACCCCCCAAGACATCCGCCATCTACGCCAGTTTTGTCGTGGTAGCCGCCCAATCCGCATACAATGCCATCCTCGACCGCCCATGCCTGAGCGCCTTTCGGGTCGCGATCTCCACAGCTCATCTATTGATGAAGTTCCCAGCTACGTGGGGGACTGCAAGTCTCCGAGGCGATCAGCTGGAAGGTCGCTGCTGCTATGCGACAAGCTTAGCCTGAGGGACGATCGATCCTGGCTACCAAACTAGACTGTTCAAGGAAAGAAAACCAGACTCCCCTCCTCCAGAGCCCGCCGAGGAAGAAGCAGACACGGACACTATCACAGAAGTAACAGACCTACGTGACGAGGTAGACCACACTAGTGGCTGACGCCTCTCAGACTTGTAACTAACTCTAGCAAGCGGATTAGCCGCCCGACCTTAAGATTAGTTGCAATATTTTACCTTTCCTAGGATCTGTTATGTTTCTTCTATGTTCGTTTCCCGTTCCCTAAAATGCTTAAGGCCTGATCCACTTATCTTTATGTACGATCCGACCTACCCATGGCAGACGAACTCTTTTACTTAATGGAATGTTATTCTTTCATAAAGTCTTTTGCACACCTTTAACTTACACGCATCTCGTTTTACATTTTAGGTAGAGGGCGCACGCCCCACACCTTCGGACGCGCTTGTCCAAGTTCACTTCTCCGGACACTCGGATCGGTCGGTGAACATCCCAGTGGATATACCCGCAAAGCAGAAAGCCAGACTCTCCGACTTCCTGCTTGCCAACAGCGATGTCTTCACATGGTCCGCCTCGGACATGCTAGGCGTAGACCCTAAGCTGGTGATGCATTCTCTCGACATGGACGACCGTGGCAGAGTATTCCAAAAGAAACGAGTTTTGGGACTGGAGCGGCAGCTCGCCGCAAAAGAAGAAGTTGATAAGCTACTGGCAGCCAGCTTCATACGGGAGACCAAGTATCCCACCTGGCTGTCTAACGTAGTCTTGGTCCCCAAACACAATGGCAAATGGCAAATGTGTGTGGACTTTACGGACCTTAACAAGGCAACCCCCAAAGACCTTCACCCGCTGCCAAGCATTGACAAGTTGGTAGACAATACTTGTGGGTACACCACTTTGAGCTTTCTGGACGCCTTCTCGGGCTACAACCAGATTAAGATGAATCCTAAGGACGTTGACAAAACGGCCTTCATTACTGAACAAGGCTTGAAGAACGCGGGCGCCACCTATCAGCGCATGATGGACCGCTTCTTCAAAGACAATGTTGGAAAAAACATTGAAGTCTACGTTGATGATATGGTCGTCAAGACAAAAGCTGGCGGCGACCACCTTGATGACCTTCAGGAGATCTTCCAGATCCTCCGCCATTACAGATTACGGCTCAACCCCGCCAAATGTGCTTTCGGAGTCGGCGGAGGAAAATTCTTGGGCTTCATGATCTCCCAGCGCGGGATAGAGTCCAACCTAGACCAGTGCCAGGCCATTCTTGATATGACATCGCCAAAAACTTTGAAAGAGGTACAACCCCTCAATGGGCGCATAGCAGCGCCCCATTTCTTCCTGGCTAGGTCGGGCGACCGTTGCCTCCCCTTCTTCAAGACCTTGAAAGGAGGAAAGAACTTTACTTGGACTGCCGAATGTGAAAAAGCTTTCCAAGAGCTGAAAGTTTATCTTAGCAGACCGCCCATTCTCACGACCCCGATCCCAGGCAAGCCAATCTACGTTTATCTCGCAGCAACAGATGTGGCAGTAGCTCTGTCTTGATCATTGAGGACAAAGATGAACAACGACCCATTTACTTCTCTAGTCAAGTACTCACGGGCGCCGAGACCCGCTACCACTTGCTGGAGAAACTGATATATGCCCTGCTTGTTTCCACAAGGAAATTAAGGCTGTACTACCAGCAGTATGAGATAGTGGTCTGCACCAACCGCCCTATGAGGCAAATCATTCATCAACCCAACATCGCAGGATGCCTCGTCAACTGGTCGATCGAACTCTCTGAGTTCGGCCTCATTTTTGAACCACGGCGCGCGATCAAGGGACAGGCCCTGGCTGACTTCGTCGCAGAGATGACGCGTGCCAATCCAGCCTCCCTTACATGGAACATTTACATAGATGGAGCCTCATCGATCAAGCTGCGCGGCGTGGGCGTCATTGTTGAGTCGCCCGACAGCTATGCCATCAAACAGACGATCGCCATACGATTTGCCGCCACTAACAATCAGGCGGAATATGAAGCACTCATTGCCGCCCTTGAGCTCGCCGTTGGTATGGGCGCCCAAGACATTCACGTCTACAGTGACTCCCAACTTGTTGTCAGACATATGAAAGGAGAATTTGAGGCCAAGGAACCCACCATACTTAAATATGTGGAGAAGGCGCGATACATCCTTCGTCATCACATCTGGGCTGCCCAATTCACGCATATCTTGCATTCCAAAAACACTAGGGCCGATGCTTTAGCTAGGCTCGCCTCTAAGCCGGACGCCAGAGGCCACTCCTCCATCGTACGCACAGTCCTCGAACGCCCGTCCATTGAAGGACCCATGGTCCTCGCTATCGAAGTAACCACGGATTGGCGAACGCCCATGATTGCTTATATCAGGAGCGGGGTTCTCCCCTCTGACAGAAACGAAGCTAGGAAGGTTGTACGCCGAGCGTCCCACTATTTCCTCTTGGGCAACGATTTTTATCGCCGAGATCATTCCATGCCTTGCCTCAGATGCGTCGGCCCCAACGACGCCCGTCTAATTCTTGAAGAGCTCCATGAAGGGTTCTGCGGCTCACACCAGGGCGCACCTGCTCTCAAGCGCAAAGTACTCATCTCGGGATACTATTGGCCATCCATCATCAGAGACGCAACAGAACTGGTAAAAACCTGCAAGAAGTGCGAGGAGCACGCCAACCACATTCACATTCCAAGAGAAGACATGCGCCCAATGATGTCACCCTGGCCCTTCGATGGGTGGGGCATTGACATCCCCGGACCATTCCCGACCGCCACTGGCCAACAAAAATTTCTTATCATCGCGATCGACCTTTTCACAAAGTGGATTGAAGCAGAACCGATCAAATCCATTAGCTCTGCTCAGATTAAGACCTTCTTATTGCAGAACATATTATCGCGCTTTGGCGTCCCTCAACGCCTAATTAGTGACAACGACCGCCAATTCATCAGCGAATCTTTTCGCGATTTTTGCGCCACCTGGGACATCTCCCTAGGCAGCACGTCGGTTGAACACCCTTCCACGAACGGGCAGACTGAGCTCGCCAACCGCATCTTCCTGAACAGGCTGAAATGCTGACTGGACAACGCCAAGGAACGTTGGGTGGACGAACTCCCGACCGCCTATGGTCCTATCGCATCACGCCTCAGGAATCTACGGGAGAAGCGCCTTACACCCTCACATACGGGTCGCCCGCTATGATCCCAACTGAGACAAACTTCCTCTCTGATAGAGTATTGTACTATAACGAGGAAGCCAACCAGAGCAGCAAGGCAATCGCCCTGGATGAACTTGAACAAGTCCGCGAAATTGCCAACATCAGGGAGAGCAAGGAGCGCAAGGCAAAGTACTTCAACAAGAAGGTCAAGCATCGATCCTTCGAACTCGGCGACCTCGTCCTCCCAGTTGTCGCCAACGACCGCCTAGACCGCTCACACGGCAAGCTCCATCCCAATTGGGAAGGCCCGTACCGCATCACCATGGTCATACCGGGCAGAGCTTACAAGCTCACGACACTCGACGAACGCCTCCTCGAGAACACCTGGAACGTTGCCAGCCTTAGAAAATACCTCGACCTCACGGTCAATAACATTACTCTTTGATTCATTTCTTATGTGATTCTGCACTTTGTTTATTTCCTTTTCGTTTACTTCATGTAACGATCGCCATGACTCTTAAGTCTAATACAATCACAATATTTCCCTCCACTCACACGACTCGTATATTTTATATACCTGTTTCAATTGCATTAACTTAGGCACATCCTAATCTACACGACGTGCAACTTGTAAGTTATTCGTAACGCTCCAATGAAGAGCTCGAAGGTAGGAGGGACGCCTCTGAACGCCTTCATCCAGGTGCTCACGCGCACCTTTGAGCCGAGAAGTTGCTCATACGTCCTGCTGGACCATCACCCCATGACTGGCTAGCCCAATGACCGCCAAAAAAGATAGGCGAACACACATACTTGCGCAAATTAAACAAACATCACAATAGCAGTATAAAGCATGCACCCAAAATAGATTAATCAAAATAAGGCCTTATGGCCTGATACAATTTATCAACAATTATCTTCGTCGCACGACCATCAAATTCAAAAGGGCACACACGCCCCAAAATATCCGAAAGGGGAAACACGCCCCCTAAAAACACAGGCTTTAAAAATGGACGACTCAGTCATCCGAAATAACGGTAGCCGCGGCTGCCTCCAGGACATGGTCGCCACTGCCTTCTCTGCCCTCCCTATCTGCCGCCTCAGCCGGATTCTCAATATCCGCTTGATTGCCCGCAGTACTCAGCACATCTGCCGGAGGCAAGTACTCTTCATCTCCAAGGCTAGACAGCGACTGCCCCTCCGCTAGCTCCAGGGCATGTATGGTCCAGTCCTCAGGCATTGCCGGGCAAGTCACCATCTTCGCGCATGCGAATCTCTTGAAGGCCTTGCCCGTCGGGCAACACCTCAAAGGTGTAATCAATGCCCGCTTCATTAAGCCCCGAGTTTAGCAGACCGAGCTGCTTTCGACAATTCTCGAAGCCTTGAGCTGTTGCTTGGGTGTACCACCAGTACCATACCTTCTGGACGCCTCTGCATGCCTGGACGATTCTCTGGGCCTCTCCTGCTTGGGACGCTTCAAGCTCCTCTCTGGCGGCCCCCACCTTCTCTCGAAGCGAATCGTTCTCTCGCGCCATCGCGGCCGGTTCCTCGTGCTTCTTCTTCTCTTTTCTTCTCTCCTCTCCTCCTTTTCCTTCTGCCTGATCTCCTGCAAGGCCCGGACCTCCACGAGCGCCTGATGGCTTGCAGCCTCCAACGCCCTTACATGTTCAGCACCCCGCCCGTCCTGGCCTCTGCTCTTAAACAGGCGACCTCCTTCGCCAGATTGTGCGTTAAAGTCTGTGAGGCATGACAGGCTACGACCGTCACCATGCTGTGCATTGCTGCGAATTCGGCGGGCGTGAGGGCAAGTAAGGAAACTCCGCCTCTCCCTTTTCATCTACCACCTGGTCGGGCGATAGATCCATCCGGGGATTCCTCGGCCTGTCACCGTCAGGATGGCTGGCCTTAATGAACATATCCAGCTCTTCATCGTTCCAATATCTATACATCCCCATTTCCTCAGGTCCGCTCGCGCGCGCCCTCTTAGATGGCGGGCCCTCTCTCAGCGCTTCGGCCGCCAAACCTTTCCCCTTGTCAGCTGCCCCTTTGCCCTTGTCGATTGCGGAGGAAGAAGCCCCAGCAGTGTTCCTCAGCGGATGGGGACCCCCTAAGGTTAGAGCAGGTGGGGCCGCCCTCTTCCTTGTTGACGTTGCAAACGCCTGCCCGCCCGCCTGTTGGGCCACGGCCCTTCCAGAAGAACTTGAGGTCCTTATTGTCGGAAGCCTCGGGGCTCTCTACCCCCCGCTGGGCGCCTCTGGTATGGGCGGTGGAGCTTTCACCCGAACAGGTGCTGGAGCTTGTACAAGTGCGGGCGTGCCCTCCTGTTCAGCCTGAGCTGCTGTCGCCGAACTCCCGGCCCCTTGGTCTGTCGACCTCTTCCTTACGTTTGTCAAAGCTGCAAAACAAACAAAACATTGGTTACAAACCGCTCGAACGCCCATAGTATTATATTACTTAAGGATAAAGACAACATATTACATGGTTGCTCATATCTCTTGAAAAACGAACTCAGGAGCATATCTGCCGGCCTCTCCTCCTCACTAAGGTGGCCCAACTTAATCGGGCTCGACCCCGTTTTGGCGTTTGACCAACTCACTGGGAACCAGGGACGATTGTCCTATTCCCTCACCCACCACGGGCGCCCCATCCCATTTTGCACAATGGGAAAATATCTATCATTTCAATTTTTCCAATGGCTGATACTCGCTGGAAAACCACTCAGATGAGCCGCCTTCCTCTGGACCATCACACGCTCGTTCCCCCTGGGCTTCACAGAAAACCAATACAAGAACAACTTTACAGTAAGCTGCACGTCCAACATCCAGGCAGCGTCCTGTAAGAACTTCACACTCTGCCAGCCATTCGCCATCAGCTGCGCGGGACAACAGTTTAGATGGTTCAACAGATCCATCTCAAAATCGGTAGAAGGTATCTCCCCCCACCTCTTCCTCGACGCCGCTCGACACCTCAATCACCATTCCTTCCTCGCTTGCTTCTGCCATTAACTTAGGCTTATAAATAACTATCGCCCAACACGCTAGATACTCACTCGTCGCTTCCTCACTCCGCGCTCGCGCGCCCTTTACAGCGCTCCCTCGCCCAGCTAACAACTCGAACACCAAACGAAGAGCTTTGTCGGTCTCCCGCTTCAGGACCTCTGTGTCTTCTGAGCTACTCTCCTGCGTGGGTAAACTACTGATACTACTTAGTTCCTCGCCTTCCTCTAACTTTCTAAGGACTACCATAGTCTCTAACACTTGAAATTAAAATCAAAGTACAAGGGGATAGGATGTACCTGTACGCATAGTACGCATGTTGATAGTGGCTGAACTTTATCAATGATAGTGGCGCACGCCAACCCAATCAACAACCGTTCACTCTACAACCTACAAAGAGGGCAAATAGTCTCTAACACTTGAAATTAAAATCAAAGTACAAGGGGATAGGATGTACCTGTACGCATAGTACGCATGTTGGTAGAGGCTGAACTTTATCAATGATAGTGGCGCACACCCACCCAATCAACAACCGTTCACTCTACAACCTACAAAGAGAGCAAATATGTCAATTAATGGTAAAACCTGTTGGAGATTGTGCCCTAGGGCCAATCATTTTATAGATATGTTGTGAACATATCAATTAATTTATGGAGATAAATTAATAGTTATAATATTATTAGCATGTTTACTATGATAACAGTCCGTGATTAATTATGAGATAATTAATCTAAACCGTCCCTGGTCGCTCATTCAAGTGGGAACTTGAAATGAACTAAGACCAGCATGACCTCGGTGTTGGGAAATCACAGAGGGAGCGCAGCGGAAAAATAAAAAAAAAATTTGATAAAATGCTAACTCTGTGATTCCTTCCAGGATCCACTAAC
>QANZ01028517.1:1443-15648 GCA_003254925.1 Chamaecrista fasciculata | reverse complement strand
GTTGACTGAAGAATGGTCTTTTGGTCAATATTGTTGGACAGAATCCCATCATCACACACGGATCCAAGTGCTTCCAGAAAACCAAAAAGGTCTTCACACCTCAAAATTTAAGCAAAGGATTTGATTTTATATTGTGTAATATAATAGAACCTCAAATACAAAAAGAATGGATTTGTTGGGAATGACATCAATATATGTCTGCTAAAACTTACAGGGCTAGAATTAATAATAATGTTATGTGGAAGAGTTATGTACAAAACAAATGAAAGGTTTCACTTTAGTTAAATAAGGCTAGAAAGGACTAACACTACGAGCCAATTTGATCATGAATTCTGGAACAAGGCGTCTCCTAGGAGGAGCTCCTGCATCTCTGCCACGTGCCTCTGCATCCTCGGCATGGATATATCCGACTAAATCCTTAAACATGTCATCTATGCCACCTCTCATTGGATCCTGAAAGGTACAAGAGTTCATTTGTTTGAGTAGCTTGAAAGTTTAGGTACATAATGAACCAGTTACTCATACAATGAACTGACAAATATTTGTTATGGAAACCAACAAGTAGTTGGTTAGAGTTGTAAGTAATCTATTCACTATAGACACAGTCTCAAATTTGAGTTTTGCTGGGAGAGATTTACTCCCGTTAGGGGACCTCCCCGATTCGAATAAAGATTAGTCCCCACTTAGTCCAAAAAATGGACAAGAGATACTGTGTGATCATAAAAAAAAAATGGAGTCCAATGATCCTCACGTCAATGAATTTCCACTGATCTCATTGTATTATTTAGCTGGTAGTAATTTCTCACCCCTAAAGCACTATGTTCCATGGTGGTGACCTTGAATGGTACCAAAATGAAAATGAATTCTCATGAGACTCTTGAAATGTGCGAGACATCAGAAAGTAGTTAACTCCATAAGTACACCCCCTTGAGACTTGGAGACAATTCACTATAAGCAAAACCAAGATAATTGGGAAAGGAGGGTAAATAAGGAACGGAGAGACAGAAGTTTTGAGATGCAAAATGAAAGTTGGCAAGGAGCAAAAGTAATTTGATTGCAAACAGAACCACATTAGAATTTTAGCATTGAAATGCCTTTTTCCTTTTTATTTTTTTAATTCCATCGATCAACTATTAAGAACTAAAAGTAATACAGAATTAAAATTGTGAAGAAGTAAACTGAAAAGGAAGACAGAATACACAGAAAATAGACAAGGCATGAGAAAGGAAGCAGCATAGTTCATTACCTGAAGAAACAAGTCTGTATGAGTTTTTCCATCATACAAAATTGCTTCAGCTTTAACTCCAAGTCTCTTGAGAGTTTCAGCAAAGGATTTGCTGTACAAAAGAACACACCGATAGTTGAGCCGCAGAGAATGTGGGAAATAACAGAAAAGAAGTATTCGCTTCAGCCGCAGAGAATGTACAAAAGAAAACGCTGATAGTATTCGTTTCAGCCAATACCCAAAAAAGAAGTCAAATAAATAACAGAATCAGTGCACAGAGACAACTATTTTGTTTGACTCTTCCTTCATCAGTTCCATTACACTGTTTCTCTTTTTTTTTTGGCCAAATGCTGTTTCTGTTTCTATTTATTTCCATTGTCCCTCCTGAACAACACATCTGAATAGATGATTACTTTTTTTTCCTTTTAGAGACCTGGGTATCTTTCACCTTTCTATTTTAATAGTATAGACGAAGAATAATCCCATTTGATCCGGATAGTTAAGGCACAACCATGTTATAGCCTCAAAGAAAAAGCAAGCCTTTATGGAATTTTCATCAGAAAGCCCTAAAGTTACTCGGATATATGGATTAACATAATGAATTCCCAAGAAGTACCAACATAAAATATTAACTATAATTTATCTTACATAGGTTATACTTCTGCATAGGTTGGGACTAAAGTTTTCTTCTTTTTTTTTTTTTTAATTTAATTTGTTTGTTATCATTCATTTTGCATTAGCATCTCGTAGCTACAAGAATATCAGGTATAGTGTTGGACACTTTGTCATGCTTAAGCCAGATGATTTGATTTCTCACCCTTTAATGGTAAAAAACATTTAAAAATGGCCAACTTTTCAAAGAATTGGCTCTTTCTGCTTAGTCTTAGAACATTCAGATGTCAGGTGTTTCTACAAGAAAATAATAATTACAAAAAGAGTTACGAAAGTTCCCTAGTTCACTGAGTGTCACAATGCTTCTAATACTCTGAGTGTTAGAGCCAGTCAAAAAGTAACACAAGTAATCAAGGAGAATCCGCAAGACCTCAACCTCCAAGACCAAGTAATGAGACCCTTAATGGCCAATTCTTAAATTACTTTTTACTTTTGTTATTGCATAATTAAAAGTTTCCTTTGGAAGACGTCCAAACCTGTTATCTGATGGTATGGAATAATCCCCAGTTCCATGAAAAAGAACTATAGGAGGTAGGAGAGAAACAGCATTTGCAATGTTTGGATCTTGAACCATTACTTCTGGAGAAAACCGTCTCAAGGATTCCTCCCCTTCCATTATGCTGTAAAACAAAAGCAAGAGTTTCAAATTATAGCGCACAAAAGCAGAGAATACTCAATTGATTTAAAGTTAACTTACATAAAAAATTATAGTACCTTAGAAAGATAGAACGATAAAGACCTCTACTGTGGAAGTAATCTACTAGGTTGAGCAAATTGTACCTGCTTTGATCAAGAAGGAAGACAGCGAATTAAATGCAAGAAGCCTAGTCTTAAAATAATAAGAATCTATACCAAATGCAAAACACAACAATTAAGTTCTTAATAAATCAAAACAGCAGCAATCCTGCTAGCATAATAGGAAGAAATAATATCAGTTACAGAAGAAATTATAATAGTTTTTCTGGGCCAATCAGTACAATCATTATATCTGTGCTCACATGATTGACTAGAAAAGCATACTTATTTTAGAGAATGAGCCACAGTATCGCAACCATACTCCAAAATAGTTTCTTTTCTTTCGTTTTCAAAAGACCAGAACTATTTTGAAACATCCTCTCAACCAAAGATGGGCCATGGGCCAGTAAATGTCAGTGAAAATTTGCATTACAGTCATTGGATCCTTACATCAGGTAAAAGAAAGAGAGGAAGAAAAAACAGATAGGTCATCAATATATGACATAATTTTCTATATCAGCCTCAGATAATCAACTGTTCAAGTCAAGATCTAACCGTCAGGTTATCACCACATAGTATAGATGCCAGTGCATCTCAACATATTCATTCGCAATTTACTCAAAGGTCTAGTGTTAATAAGCACAAGGAATGTCACAGTTGAAACTTGAAAGGAAAGTTTTACCCTCCAGATAAACCAAAATAAGCCTTGATCTGGGAGACACTCCAAGAAACACTCTCTCCTTCACCAGCCTCTTTGATTGCCTGCTCCACCAGTGTACAAGCAGCAATATGTGCACCTGCTGATTGCCCCATTAGGTAAATCCTATTGAAAACAAAACACAAAGAAGGAATCATCAAAGACCATAAGAACACATCATTTCTCAGAGAAAGAAAGAGAGAAAAAAAGGAGCCCCAATGAAGATAACTTTGGAGTTCAGAGACTGATTCTTAACTTGTTAGGGTCACCTCCATATTCTGCAATATTGTTGCATACAAATGAGATGCCTTGAGAAGCATCTGCTACCATATCACTGATGGTTCCCTGAGGAAAATTTCTGCAGCACAAGATCTATGAGATACAAGGTGGATAGGTCGAATGCAATTACAATAGTCACCCAGTCACATTGGTGTGACCCTAATATAATTATTACAGTGACAGTCAAAAGGTATATCAGAGTTCATTTAACAAAAATTTGACGTATAGGTGTTATGAATAGAATAATGTGAAACTACCAAAAGAGATCTCCTTGTTAGTAGTAGATCTAGGATTTTTATCTTATTACTTTTGTTTCAGGTAGATAGCATCTATCAGCAAACACAAAAAAGAAAAAAGAAAAAAAAATGTTGGATTTATTAAGTAGAAGCAAACATCACCTGTAATCTATGCATGCCACAATGATATCTCTGTCTGCTAACTGTTGGCCTAAAAGACATCCCCATGCCTTGTAACTGCACAAAGACAAATTAAAACTGGTAAAAATTGAATTGTCTATGAGAAATTTTATTATAGAAAGGAGGCAAAAACAGGACTTTAAGATCCTACTGGGCATCTGACAATAATTAAAGGGAATATGTTCTATATCCAAGACCAACATTAATACTTCCAATACCAATTTGCATTAAATTACAAATTTAAGCAAAAACATACACAATTACATATCACCGACCCAATAATCCAGGCTCCTCCAGTAATAAAGGCAACGACTGGCTTTGGGCTGTTACTATTTTTAGGTATATACAGGTCAAGCCTGCAAAAGAAAATAAGCTATTAATACAAAAATTAACAAAATTACATCAGGTGTAGAAATTTATGAAAGTATAAACATAAATAACTCCAACCTATTCCGTGGTTTATCTCCATAAACTATGCTTCTGCGTACTTGACTGGAGAAATAATAGTAAAATCCAACTACAAAACAGAAGGAAACTACTTATGCTCTGACATAATGCATTGATGAGTAATTTTGATGCATTCAAGGGAGAATCTGGACATATTTGCATGAGAAAAATGTCACTGATCACTGAATTCAGACCTTGAACAAAGCCTGGGAAAAGTAGCATTGCATAACAACCAAGGGCAAGAAATCTTGTCATCCATTTATAGCCTACCCTGGACAGAAATAAACGATCAGAAAGCATTAAAAACCAAAGGTATGTGAAATAAGTATCAGTAGATAGTCAATTAATTGTATTTGCAGGTACCACTTGAGAAACACATAATGGTGTAAGTTTTATCAATAAAATATTACATTTCCTTTTGTGCTGGGCTTAACTAATGCCGCAACCTTTCCCCTGTTGCCTTGATATGTATCTTTGGCTCTCTAGCAGATTTTACTCAAGATGATTTATCACTGTATGCTGTCTCAAGTCTCAACATCCTACATCTATAGCATATTTCCCTATGGAAACTATAAATTAAGAAGATGTCATTCAGATCTGAGATGGGACACAAGAAGATGTTATTCAGATAAGCACTTAGAAGTCTTTGTTTCCACATCTTAGAAGCCTNATTTTAAACATGTCAAGCTAAAAGTACTTCAATTTTCTTGATAAATTCTAAAATAAGTTTTTATGTTGTCTAACACTCTTCAGGAACAGACTTACAAACTTCCAGCATCATATCAGCAATGGGCAACCAGTGCAACATAAAAGTCTTTGGAGAAAGCATGAGCAGACTTTTCAGTGTTTATAATGGACATGACCAAACTACCATATATATTTAAAAAGTCTTTCTTAACTGATTTGTGAAAAAAAAGAACCAACTAGTCTCACTACTCACAAGTGCTTCCATTGCCTGAACTTAATGAATTCCCTAAATGGTAAACTTCAATGCCGGCCAACCATGCGTATTCAAGCAAGAAGATGAAATCCATAAAACTTTGAACAAGGAGGAATAACTAGCTTAAGAAGATATATAGCATCTTTCTAAATTGTCCAAAGTTTAGATGCAAACAGATCAGTCATGCTCTTTTACAGCTATCCTCTTAAACTGAAAAGGTTAGGTAAGAGGATCTCAAAGTTAGTAATTACTAATTAATCTTTAATTGTCTCGATAACCAGCTGGTATTCTATGTTCTAGCATCTCACTATCTTACAATACTTAATCAACAGAAATGCATCAGTAACACATTGTCAAGGGAATCATATGCACTGAAATCTGAATAGACTTAAGAATGGCAAAAGCTACTCAAACGAAGGAGAAGGGGTGAAAAGCTTTCTTGTAAAATACCAGAAACGTACACTCTAATTCTGCTTTTCTACCCCCAAAGTCCCAAACCATTTAAAATTTGTCCCATCCAAAGTAGTAAACAAGGACCTTGAAATCTAAAACCTGCTACTTATCAATGACATATACAAGTTCTCTACATGCATTAAGAGCCAACACTACAGATCATAAAAATGTAAAATGCCAGATCAATGAGTAAATAAACTCACAAAAACAAAACACAAGAGCATGTGGAAAGGAACTAAGGAAGCATATATGAATGACATCTATAGATTCCATGCATATATAGTAATACCCATAATTCAATGACATAAAGACGAGGAAATGGTACCCGAGATATCGTAACAACTTCAAGCCCAAGCGAGTGACCAAGAAGGTCTCTGAAGCAACATGGCCAACGTCCTCGCCGAACGAAGACCGGGGATTACTGTCGTCTGATGAGGACGTGAGGGAGTTGTCACTGGCGATCCGACGACGTCGTTTCTGGTTGAAGTTGGAATTACCCATCGAATTAGTACTCGTCGGAGTAGAGAAGCTGGAGGCGCGGGAAAGAAGAGGCTTATGGGAGGTGATAGTTTCGTCTTCAAAATGCGAAGAAGCGATGAGGCTGACAGACGGGTCATTATCGGAGGGTTTGAATAACATCGTGGCAGAAGGGGCTGGAGCCAGCGATGAAAACGAAGATCGATTCGAAATAGGAAGGATTGAAGACGGCATTTTGAAGGGGACAAATTGACAGCGAATTTGAGCTGTGTGTGTCTGTGGATTAAAAAAAGTGTGTTTGATTTGATGCGTGGAGGAGTTTGTTGAGTGAAGACGACGATGGGGAAAGCAAAGCAAAACAGAGAAGCGAAGGAAACGAGATGATTTTCAAGACTCAACAGCAAAGGAGAAGAGAAACTCGAAATGGGGAATTGTGTTTGGATGAAAAGAATGAATGGATGGTTAATTGTGATTGGTGGGAAGAAAGACCATTTGGGGTTTGCCAAATGCGGTCTTAGCTCTTACTTTTGCTTGGAAAGGTTGAATCTTTCTTGTTTGTATCTCATATCTTGATTTATTTCTTCGCCTTCTTCCTCGTCGCATTGGGGAATTAGCAAATAGACAAACTCATTTACTACTATACTATATATTTGGGCTCAGTTTATAATTTATACTCACTTATTAATATGGCAACATAGAGAATTAATGTGCCTCTTTGATTCTATTTTGAAAGAATTGTTTTTTTATTTTTAAAATTAAACATGTTGAAAACTTATTGGCAAAAACATTCTTTTAGTCTCCAAACTTTATATCAACATTCAATTTTGTCTTTAGCCAAAAAAACAAATGTCTTCAATATTTTTTTTACTGTAACTTTCATCCCTGATATGTTCAATTTCATTCTTTAACTAACTTCTTCTAATAAATTAGGCCAAAGTCCTATTTTGATTCCTCAGTTATGCTTAGTGTTCCAAATTGGTCCCCCAGCTATTTTTCGTTCCATATTGATCCTCCAGTTATGCAAAATTTGACAAAGTTGATCCTTCTAACAGTTTCCATTCATTTTCTCGTTAAAAAAAAGATAAAATTAANCTCTCTCTCTCTCTCTCTCTCTCTCTCTCTCTCTCTCTCTCTCTCACACACACACACACCCACACACACACACACACCAACGCATTGTCTCCTTCGAAGCTGAAGAAATTCATAATGACTTCAGTTTGGACTCTAAAGTGACTATCGGCGTCGAATTCCAGACTCGGACTCTGGTGATCGACCACAAGAGCGGGACACTGCTGGCCAAGAACGGTACAGTTCGTCTCTGCTTTCGTGATTTTTTTTCCGCTTTGATATAATCTGCTATTGTTTGTTTGTGGACTTCCTTCTGGGTTTCATTTGTTATGTTCTGTTCAGTTCAGTTCTGTTTGTTTGGTGCCAATTATTGCAATCGTTTTTTTCGATTGTTTTCGCGGATGCTTGTGGATCTTGCCTTTCAGAAACTTATCGGCAATGGAAGAGAGAGAGATAGATGAGGTTGTGTTNATCGGCAATGGAAGAGAGAGATAGATGAGGTTGTGTTTTTTTTTTTTTTTTTGTGAAAAATAAATTAAAACCCCTAGGTATTTCTTCTTTCTTACATTTTGGTTCTATTACAGAGAAAAAGGTCCTTGATGTAAAGAATTTAAACTTTTAGGAGTTAAAAATTAATTTTATCTTTTTTTTTAAACAGGAAAATGGATGGAAACGGTTAGAGGGACCAACTTTGCCAAATTTTGCATAACTGGAGGACCAATATGGAACGAAAAATAACTGGGGGACCAATTTGGAACACTGAGCATAACTGGGGGACCAATATAGGACTTTGGCCAATAAATTAACAACAGACTTCATCTTGTTTTTCAATCCAAGTTAAAATTTAAACTTTTTTTTTCTATCAATTTTACATTACACGTCATAAGTTAAATAAAAATCATCGTTAATATTTGGTTAAAGTAAGAGTAGAGAATGAAATTGATCAAAATGTAAAATATTAGGGACAAAATTGAATACAATAATATATTGGGAATGAAATTAAAAGTTGATGTATAGTTTGAGGACCAAAACTTTATATTTTGTCCTTAATATTTTTTTGGCAAAAGTATTCATTTCGTCCCCAAACTTTACACCTGTTGTCAATTTCGTCCCCAATCTTTCTTTACTGTCAATTTCGTCCCCAAACTTTACACATGCTATCAATTTCGTCCCCAATCTTTTTTTGTTGTCAATTTCGTCCCCAATCTTTCACATTTTCGTCAATTTTATCCTTTGACTAATTTCTTTTAATAAATTAACGACAGATTGTATCCTGTTTTTCAATCTGAGTTAGGATTTGAGTTTCTTTTTCTATCAATTTTATATTATATATCGTTAGCCACATAGATTCTGTCGTTAATATTTGACTAAAGTAAGATCAAAGGATAAAATTGACAAAAATGTGAAAGATTGGGGACGAAATTGACAGTTGATGTAAAATTTGGGGACGAAATTGACAGTATAAAAAGATTGGGGATGAAATTGACACTTTGTGTAAAGTTTGGGGACGAAGTTGACAACAAAAAAAGTTTAAGGACGAAATTGACAGTTGATGTAAAGTTTGGGGACGAAATTAGTACTTTTGCCATTTTGCTGTCATTTTTATCCTAATATTTTATATTTTGGTTAATTTTATTTTTTAATTAACTTAACGACAGGCTTAATTTATTTTTCAAATTAAGTTAAGATTTGAATTTTTTTCTCCGAACAAAAACAAAAATAAAAAATTAAAGAAAGAAAAGATTTTGAGTTATTGGGCAATTGTCTCCTTTAATCATTTTTATTGGACTGTGGGCAAATGACATTGAATTGATTCAGGTCAACTTGTTTTTGTCTATCAAAAACATTGAGGCCTACGGTCATTTACATAGAAGTAGATTTGGGCTTAACAATTTAGTTGGGCTTAATATTTCTTTCTTATTGGGTCTATTGTAAACAAATGGGCCTCCAATAAAATTTGGTCTATGTTTGCCCTCAATCTGTTATTGATGTTCATAATCCATATATATCTGACCAAAAATAAAATATTCCATATATAGAGTTTTAAAAGTGTACAATATATATATATATAGACATTCACAGACATATAGTTTTTAAATAAATAACTTTTTCTATCACCAAGATTTGAAAATCAACAGTGAAAAATAAGAGAGTGAAAAATTGGTTGAAGGAAAATAGAGATGTATAGTGTCACTTTCTTTTATCAACCAAAATAGTGTGACTTAAGTTGAGAATATTTTTTTAAGAAAAAAAATTGTATATGGGCTTGAGTCATCATAATCTAGTAACTAGCTACTATATGCAACAATGGCAAAAAAAAGTATATACACCATTTTTATTCTAAAAATAAGGTTTTCATTTTCTAAAGTTTTCCACTTACAACTGGGTTTACATAGCTACTAAAAATTTTCTTTGTTGAACTTAAACATAGATCAATACAAATTACTCAGGATTATTCACATTATAAAAAAAATTCAAATAAAAATTTAGCCGTTGTCTTCCCCAAATCAAGACTATGTCTTGTTTATTCCCCAAAAAGTAGGCACTGTTTCCCCCTTATCTTTTCTGTCCACTTTCACTTAAAAATACAAGTTGTAAGTGATGGAAGTGCTTTACACAAAATTATCTATAATAATTAAGGAAAAGAAGTGATTAACACAATCAAAAGGGTCAATTTTAATTTTAAGAAAGAAAAAAGAATGAAACTTTAGGATATCCTTGTTTTGAACATGATGTAGATATCTATATAGCTAGGTGTTGAAATCTTGGTCAAATTAAACATACGTCACCAACAATATCAGTATATACTTTCAATTTGGAAGATGCTGACAGCTAGCGCTAATTATTAAGATCAATCTCGAATTATTAATTACTTTTGTAATCTACATTTTAAAAAAATATGATAAGTTAAAGCTAGAATTATGAGAGAATATATATGATATAGAAATTTTAGTAGGCATGATCGAGATACTGGCCAATGGTTAATTGGTGATGGAGTTATGGTAGCTTAATTTGCAAAAGCTCTCATCAATTTATATATATGATTAAGTGAAGTGAATGATATATGTGCACATATACAAAATAATAATTTTAATCATTAAAATTATTATAAATTAAAGATTGTTACTAATTAATGTGTCATAAATAATGGCTTTCTATAATTTCTTGGGTGTGCTGGCAGAGCAACATTATAAATTAATTAAGTAGATAATGGAATGATTAAGACAACGTTCAAAAAGACGCCACGATCATGCATGCATGCATGCATGCATAGACAAAAGATAAAAGAAAGAAGAATCACAAAGAAATATATACATATATATAATGTAATATGTATATATATGTGTCGTAATATATATTATAACTGGAGAAATGCATACCTGGCGGGTATCCGGCAACCCTGGAGGGTATCTGAGGAGGGAGTCGTATTCCTCGAAGTCCTGCAAAATGGAAAAGCGCTATTCAATCCCCTGGCGGGTTTGTCAGTCCATTTTTGCAGTCAAGATTGTCATAAACATGATGTTTAAAGTATGACTCGGATGATTGGAAAAAATCAGAGCAGCCACTCGGAGTGAGGGGCCGGACGTGGGGTATCCGCCACACCTGGAGAGGATCCGAGAAGGGTTCCGCCAACCCCAGAGAGCATCCGAGGAGGGTCCACCAATCCGGAGAGTGTCCGAGGAGGCGTATTGCCAGTCCTGGAGGATGTCCGAAAAGGTGTTCGTCAATCCTGGAGGATCTCCGAGGAGGGGATCTACCAACCCGGATAGTGTCCGGGAGGGGGAGGGGACCCCTTTGTCATAAAATACATGCGTATGCGCAAATAAAGTTTTGGAGATGACGACTGAAAAAATCAGAGAACAACAGTTCGGGGGACGGAGCCGGATGCGGGGTATCCGCCACCCCCGGAGGGAATCCGCGAAGGGATCCACCGATCCCAGAGAGCATCCGAGGAGGGTCCACCAATCCGGAGAGTGTCCGAGGAGGCGTATTGCCGGTCCTGGAGGGTGTCCGAAAGGGTGTTCTCCAATCCTGGAGGGTCTCCGAAGAGGGGATCTACCAACCCGGATAGTGTCCGAGGGGGAGGGGACCCTGAGGCACAAAAAATGCATACATATCATCCTACAGGCAAGCAAAACGCACACAAGATGGATTCATGTGGAAAGTGGACCAGAAAGGTCCTTATGAAATGCCAAAGGTGAGAGCTTAGTGGGTGACTTATCTGGAAACCACCGCTTGCCCTCACGTGAGGGGAGACAACTCCGAAAACAAAGAGCTCGTGCAGATCTGGCCAGGGGAGTCGACTGCTTCCTTCCTCAGGTCTCAGGGAACGAGTTCATCAGATCCTGACGAACCAGGGAACGAATTCACGAGAGTGGGTTGCTTCACCCTTCAGATCTCGACGAGCCAGTTCCAGAGTGAGATGTTTCTGCTTTAGCTCTCAGCATCAGCGAGTAAGCCAGGGGAATAACCGTATCCCCACAGACGGCGCCAGTGAAAACTGCAAAGTTGACCGGGGTGGTTCACCTTGAGTTCTCAACGTGCTGCAGTCTCCGAGAGGTGCCCGGGCCGTCGGATTCTGCAGAAGAGGGATGACGAGGAGGTTTCCTGCGATCCCTGGTGGAGAGGCCATGGTTGGAGGCCTTCTGGACTTGAAACCTGCAAGAAGGATTCACAGGGGGAGGCCCCTGTGAATCCACTCCGAAGCTCAAGTTAGAGAGAGTGGGAAGTGAGAGTAGTGTCTGTCGAGAGATTCATCACTTACCTTGTTTAAGGTGTATGAGTGTGTATATGTAGAAGGAGAAAGTACAGTGTGGTAGGTGGTTGATGTTGACCTGTGCCTGTGGAGTCAGGCAAGTAAACCCGAGATCTGGGGGATTGTGCCCAAGAAGATCTGAGAAGATATGTATGGTGGGCCCGTGACAGCTAAGAGGTGGGAGGGGACCCTGCCAGTCTGCTCCTGGCGACGGGTCTGAGTGGGAGGGGACCCTGAGGGCAAAAGGGGGTATATCACTTGTCCCTCCAAAAGGTCCGAGAGAAGTGGGAGGGAACCCTGCCAGTTTGCTCTTGGCGTCGGGTCTGAGAGAGAGGTGGACCCTGGGGGCAAAAGGGTATATATCACTAGTCCCTCCAAAAGGTCCGGGGGAAGTGTCCTCGTCGTCGGCGTCCGAGGGGGGTGTCCCTGTTGTCCGAGGAACACAATCGGAATTACCATCCGCGTAATAGGCCTCCGTCGGTCCGGGAGAAGTGTGAATACACTTTAGTCTTTGAGAAGTGCGGATGCACTTTGTTGCAGGGAACTCCGACCTGCAGGGCGTTGTTGCCCATTCCGAGGCGTTGAAGAAGAATTTTGAAGAAGTGTGAATACACTTTGTTGCAGGGAGTATCCGGCAATCCTCCGGGTGGGGGTATCCGGCAATCCTCCGAGTGTGTGGCATCCGGCGATCCTCCGAGTGGGGGTACCCGGCAATCCTCCGGGTGGAGGGTGTCCTGCCATCCTCCGAGTGGAGGGCATCCGGCAATCCTCCGGGTGGAGGGTATCCTGCCATCCTCCGAGTGGAGGGCATCCGGCAATCTTCCGAGTTTTTTGGGCTTGGCCAAAATTTGGGGTTTTGATTTGCTTTTTGGGCTTAGCCAAAATTTGATTTTTCTCGCTCTTGTAGGCTGGGAGTCTCGTTTCCCTGGCAGAGGGTGAGGGCCTTGCCGGAACTTGACGTATCTGCCTCCTGAGGGTTGGCGCCTTCAGGGAGGCTAAGATCTTTATCCTCCTGGTGGAGGGAAATGCTTGGCGGCGTTGTCCCCCTGAGGAAGGGTGAAGACTTAGCTGGAAGTTGTACGTGAGCTCAGTGTCCTCTGCATAGGACTTGTGTTGTGTTGCTTTCGTTTTCCTCTTGGGTTTCCGGCAACGTTGGCTAGCCGGCGGGTAACTCCTGACCCGCGGGGCGCTGTGGCCCTTGTTAAGGCATGGGGAGGTGCCGCTCCCCGCCTGTTTAATGGAGCGGATGCTCGTACGGCGAAGAAGCGTGAATACACTTCTGCCGGTGTGGACAAGCGGATGCTCGTATGGCGGAGAAGCGTGAATACACTTCTGCCGGCGTAGGCGAGCGGATGCTCGTATGGCGGAGAAGCGTGAATACACTTCTGCTGGTATAGACAAGCGGATGCTCGTATGGCGGAGAAGCGTGAATACACTTCTGCTTGTATAGACAAGCGGATGCTTGCCTTCCTAAACAAGCGGGTGCTTGCCTTCGTAAACAAGCGGATGCTTGCCTTCATAAATAAGCGGATGCTTGCATGGAGTTTGTAGCAGGGGGAAGTGAGTATACTTTTCGTCATCCTCTGAACAGAGGGAA
Organism: Chamaecrista fasciculata; assembly: GCA_003254925.1. Lineage (NCBI taxonomy): Eukaryota > Viridiplantae > Streptophyta > Magnoliopsida > Fabales > Fabaceae > Chamaecrista > Chamaecrista fasciculata. Next base: position 1,886 of record QANZ01028517.1, on the reverse strand, counting down.
TAAGTCGTCCTCCGAGTGGAGGGAATCCGCCATTCTCCGACTGGAGGGAATCGGCCATTGGGCAGTGGTTGCCCTATTGCTCTCTTGGAGAGGCTAGGTCTGTCACCCTCATGGAGGGGTTAAGATTGTGATTAGATGAACGTAGCTGAGGTGCTGGAAACAACACTACAGAAGCTGTGTTTAGTAAACCCGAAATGACAACTTATTGCATTAATAAGAGCATGTATGCTGTATTAAAATACGTTACAGTATTGTAACCATGTGTGTACAATTAGACAGTCTTCCTTGTCGTTCTGGAGTACACTGTTTAGTCCCCACTCTTGGAGGGTATCCGAGGAGGTATCCACCGACCCTAGAGAGTGCCCGAGGAGGAGGCCACCAATCCTGGAGAGTGTCCGAGGAGGCGTAGTGCCAGTCCTGGAGAGTGTCCGAGGAGGTGTCTG
>QANZ01028514.1:10136-26746 GCA_003254925.1 Chamaecrista fasciculata | reverse complement strand
AAAAAAAAAAAGCTACACATCGCTTCCTTATCCTTTATGTATATATATTTCTGCTAGACGATGTTTTTTCAGTTTCTATAATTATATTTGGAAATTTTTTATTGAGTCTCTTAAATTATTTATATTATTAGAAAAATAGTTAAAGTAAAAATACTTTAAAATATTTCATGCCCAAGACACATTAATAGAGGCTATAAAAAATGCTACATATGTCCTGCACTTTTGAATGCCTTGTTGCTCAATTAAAAATATCTTTCTATCATTACCGGAGCTACTGTGCAAACTTAATTATAACTTCACTTTAACTTAAAGCGCTATAACCATTTTGTTATAACTTCTCGCAAATAAAAAGTACATGATAAATATTTCAATCTTTTAGGATGTTTATAGGCATAATTAGGAGATAAAACATCTAAAAGTAAAATGATATGATATATATGCCAAAGCCAAACCACTAATATATAGCTTGTTTGGAATGAAGGGTTATCTTGTATAAAGAGAAAAAGGAAAAGTAGGGATAAAAAGATGCTTGGAATAAACTTACATTTTGTTCAGAAAAAACAAAAGAATAAACTTACATTGTAAAAGGCATATTCCCTTTTTGTCCCAAAGCCAAACTACTTAATGTAATGAAACAAATTTAAAGGCTACAGCTACAGGTTATTATTTACGATTACTTTCCCTATTTAATTAAATTAACAAATAAGGTTAAATTGAATCCCAAAAGTGAGCCGCATATTTCGTGATCAAACAAGTAAAATTCATATCATATCTCTCTGGTTAATTTTAAGTCTGAATAGGACGAGTTTAGAGCTACAATTTGCTCTTTACAAATCTTTTTTTTCTATCCAATTGAGATCATTAATAAATGAAGTCAAATCGGGTTTGAAAGTGAGTTTGAGATCAATTTTTCACTTTTCATTCTAGACCCACTTGGAAACTCATTTTCGAGGCACAATTTGACCTAATTTGTTGATGGTTCAACTGAGCAGAGAAATAACTCTTTAAGGATCGGATAACACATAATTCTGAATCATCGCATTCAAACTTGAAACAAGAGAGATAAAGGTAACTTTAATTTACTCATTTAACCATGAAACAAATGACCGCTTTCGGAACTTGATTTGACCTTATTTGCTAATAGCCACAACTTGATAGAGAAAGAAATTGTCAAAAATATCTCATAGCTTTGGAATCGCCGCATTTGAATTTTAAATGAGAGAAATATGACCACATTCAGTAATTTGAAACCAAAAATGAAAAATTATAGAAACATAAAGGACTAATTTAAAAAAAAAATGAAATATTTAAGACCAATTTTAAATCTATATCGTACTTTTGGGACAAAAAATTGGGATGATACGAAAAATCATATCTTTAGAGAAATCAAAAATATTTTTGCAAACTGGGAAATATTAAGTGAAAGCTAAGGAGGCTATTAATCTGCCCTATTTGTATTTGCCGATCCATTTTTCATTTTTTCTTTTCGAATTTCTAGCATGAATCACTTTCTTATTATTTTTCTTTATGGTCTGGTTCAGACAAGTTAAAGCATCTTAGGTCTTTCATAAACATAATAAAATTTGTCCATTGATTCTATATGTATTGAAAATATATAGGTTTGAGGATAAAGATTATCTCAGAGATCTTTATGAGTTTTGCTCTGATGAGAGGCAATGTTATGAAATTTGGACTAGGCCGGACGGTCGAATCGGGATCCGAGAGTGAAGACGGCTCGGTTTGGACCATTGGACCGTTCAGAAGATTGGACCGCTTTGAACCGCCCAAAATTGCTTCGGACCAGATTGACCCGGGTTGAACTGTGACCCGGAGCGGGTTTTAGAAAACCGGCTGGGTCACTATTTTCAATGAAAAATTCATTTTTTTTCAATTTTTTTGTTGGTTTTATAAGCCAAATGCAAAAAGGTAATACGAAACTCAATAAAAAATATTGTAAACCTATTAGAAAAAAACTCATTGTTTTCATTTTTACTAACTTAATAATTATTCATATTGTGACTTTTGTATATTTTATTAATGTAGAACAATGAAATTATGGATTCACAAGTATATCTTACTGTTATACAAAATTTATAGTTATATTTTATCAATTATGGAATATTTATATTTAAAATAATTAATATTTATTTTATTTATATATTTATGACGCATCCGGTTCGACCGTCGGTCCAACCGATTGAACCAATCAATCCGTGACCCGAAGGTCTGTCTGAGTCACTCTCCAATCTGATTTTAATAAGATTGATGAGAGATGATATGTGTTAACCAGATGCGTATGGCTATTTTAAAAATTCATTCAAAATCTATATCCAGGTTTAAAGATTTGGATATTCAGAAACTTACGGAAAATATAAATCCTAATCCTAAGACTTCCAATTAACTTGACGCCTGAATATGTGTCTTGTAAATGATGTATATGCATGTTTGTGTCAAACAATTAAAGTTATATTATCTAAAGTTAAAAATATGGCACCTTAGTTCTAGCTGAGTCTTCACGCTTCACTAATTTGTCTTGGTCGCCCACTCTCTGCTACTGAATACTTTCTTTTGTGGGTCTCGTTTGTAATAAATATTGAGCACATCCATTCAGTTGTTGGTCTAACATTTCTTCTTCGTTTGTTTTTATCAGTAGAATTTGGCTTTCGCATTTGATGAACTAGAAATAAATTAATAGTTTTCTACTTTAAATCGAGGTGGCTGCTAAAGCAATCAATCAAGAAGTGACCTGCAAGAGACTTCACATGCATGGGGGCTTGTGAAGGATACTCCGATAATCATGTTAGAGAGGATTTGACGTGAGAGTGAGAGAATTTAGAGAATAAATAAAAGCTAACCTTAAACCGCAGACATGAAGAAATATTTATAGTATGAAAAGAGGCCCGGGGTGGGCCGGAGAAAGAGCCCTCATGCTCAGACCCACGATCTCAAATAATGGAGAGAATGGGAGTCCGAGAAAAGTGAAGCATGACAATCATGGGAGAATGGAGGTTCACAGATCAACAGCTCGTCCATCGTGTGTGTGACGTAGGTATAACCTCGTCAAGGGCCACCCCAAGATGCACGGAAATGAAGCCTGACCAGGTCAAGAGGTCAAGTGGCGAACGCTCAAAATGTAATGTATCATCATTGATTTGTTAGATAGTAAATAATATAATTAAAAATATTGTTCACATCATTTTTCAAAAAAAAAAAATAATAAATTATATACAAGCTGTGACAAATTGACATTTCGCTTTTTTTCCTTTGATTTTCTTATTATATCGTATAAAATGCAAACATTCTAATTTCTCCATAAATGTGTTCACATAATTCGTGGGTCCAGGGGCCCATTGCAAATTTGTTCATGTGCGTAGATCGAAATTTGGCCACTTAAAAAAAAAAATATCTTTGGTTTATACTTAAAAAATATATAGGTTTAAAGATGAAGATTGTTTTAGAGATATTTATGAGTTTAACTCTAATGAGAGGTGATATTTATTGAGATAAGATGCTCTATAGTACACTTTAGGTGAAGTGCAGAGAGAGAGATAGAAATATATTAGAGATAAAACGTGTCAATGAACTCACTTTCTCTCTCTATACTTATTTCTCTTTTTGTTCTACATTTCACTTAAAGTGCATTATAGAAGATTCAAATTGAATATTTAACTGGATGCACACAATAATATATTGCTATTTTAAAATTCTTTCAAAATCCATATCCAGGTTTAAAGATTTGGATATTCATTATTCAAAAACTTACGAAAATATAAATTAATATTATTATATATTCAAAAGTTCACATCTAAATTAAAAATAAAAACTAGAAACAGGACACTCTCCCAACAAGGACCGCATACNCCATATGAGGTAATTTCAAATTGGTCCTAAATATTTTATAATTTCTCAAATTGGTCCCAAACTTACTCTTTTATCAATATAAAAATTTAATATAATCTTGAACTTTAAATCAATTCAAACGTTAACGGGCACGCCAAGCCCCTAGTTATATTATATGGCTCCACCCCTTTCTGGTTGTCCACATTTTAAAACTATAGTACAAAATTAATAATAAGAGGAAAATTATTATTTGATCCCTTCTTTTTTACTGAGTTAACGATTTAGTCCCTCATTTATTTTACATACATATTTGCGTGCCCGTTAGGGCACGCAAAGCCTCTAGTTAGTATATATATATATATACCAAAGAAATTCCTCTAGAAAGTATGGCAATGGTGACGCTCTTTTGTATTTAGGTAGAATGCGGTCCCAAATGTATATCCATAAGTTTATTTTGGTATTTCAAAAATTTCATATTGGTCCTAAATATTTGATTTTGATCCCAAACTACTGAATGTGATGATATCTCTCTTGTTTCAAATTTGAATATGACGAATCTAGAGTTACGAGTTACTTTTGACAAAAAAATTTCCAATCTAATTTAGACCAAAAGTAAACAAGGTTAAATCAAATCTCGAAAATGGGTCGTTTGTTTTAGCGTCAAATTAAACAAACGAAGTTAATCATATTTATCTTATTTTAAATCTAATTGGGACATAAATGAAGCTACGAGTTACTCTTTCCGTACCAATTACGACCATTAACAAATGAAATTAAATTAGCGCGTAATTTTTTGGTATGAACCATAATATGTATCTGTTTTTATTGCATATATATATATATAGACAAAACTTGATTTTATTTGAGTTATATATGGATAGGATCACAAAGATAATAAAACTATCCGATATCAAATATCTTAGGCAAAAGACCCTTTCGTGCCCCTAATGTTTGGGGTCAATTTCAGTTATGCCCCTAACATTTGTTTTGTGTCAATTATGCCCCCAATGTGAAACGTTGGTGTCAATTACACCCTAACCTCAATTTTTTTGGGCCAATGTCCTATTTTGGTCCCTCAAGTTTGCTCAAAGTTCCATTTTGGTCCCTCAAGTTTACGACGAGATACACGGCAGCCCCGACGACTACGAAAACTCATAATCCAAGGTTTTTTACCTCTTGAGTTCAATGGAGGCCTTCATTTTGCGAACAAATGACCGGAAATATAATTTTCGGCGATTGTGTAATTTTTCAGCAACTATGTACGTAATTTTTTGACGGCTTGCGAGTCATTTTTTCGCAAAATGGAGACTGTCATTGAACTTAGAAGGTCAAATAACCTTGGATTAGGAGTTTTCGTAGTTGTCAGGGCCGCCGTGTATCTCGCGGGAAAGTTCGCCAGAGACTTGAGGGTCCAAAATGGAACTTTGAGCAAAATTGAGAGACCAAAATAGGACTTTGGCCCAAAAAAAAATTGAAGTTAGGGTATAATTGACACCAACGTTTAACATTGGGGGCATAACTGACACAAAACAAACGTTAGGGGCATAACTGAAACTGACCCCAAACATTAAGGGCACGGAAAGGTCTTTTGCCAATATTTTAAATACAACTGCATTATCCCAAATCTAAAATGGACACCCTTTATTAAGTAACTCTTAAATGGTTAGTCTATGGTACAAAATTTGTTTTAGGGGCATGCATGTGATGCAATGAATCCTAAGCCAATAATATTACGACCCACGGAAGGGTTAAATAATTTAATGCTGAAAAATAATAAAAAAAAATAATTTTTTTTAACCAATCAAAATTATGTATGGAAATATGGAATCATATCATTAGTTACATACAACTAACTCTTTCATGTGTTATAATTTTATTAGTTGATGACCTATTGCATCTCATATCAAGAATCAAATTTACATCATAGTTTAACCCTGAGTTAAATCCACTCAAACTGATTAATAAACACATGCTCCAGGAGATATGAAGACATACATGCACACATTTTCTTATATATTAGAAGATTTCCCAATACGTACGGACATCTATTACATAATATGAAATATCCCATTGAGATCAGTGTACACGGTACGTACACATCTTATTATTTAAGATGTCGAAGTAGTAGTAGTATACATATTCAAGGGCAAAATACAACCTTGTAATTGGTTCCTCCTGGGCATGTAAAGAGGCTGGTCTGATCATCCTTTGGGTAACTATAAGCATCGGGGCAGTTATTCTTGAAGAATTTGGAGTATTTGGTGGGCCCACAGTTACCAGAATTGCAACAGTATTCGTCTGTTTTGAAAACCGTACATGCGTTGTTACAACCACCTTGAGTCCTGAGTTCGTTAGGACACATTCCTTTTATGTCCGCAGTACATCTGAGAGTGCTTCGTGAACACCTATTCATATTCGACGTGGCACTGAATTCCATCTTCACGTTGAACCCATCAATAAGTGATATATCAATGAAGTCCAAATTCATGTATTGGTTTAACGCGAACTCTGCTAGGGTGTTTGGGGGTACACCGTATTCCGTGCACTTCAGTAAACCGCCACAGTCACCGGTTTCGCAGTGACCGCGTCCTGAACCGTCGAAGTTGCAGTTAGTTCGACCCCATATGCGAGCTTTTTGGGTGCCGGCGGCAACGTCGACGGGCCAAGACTCGCCGGTGTTGAGTCTCCGGCCACCGCCAGGCACGGCGGCGGCCCATACGGTGAAGGGGCATCTGTTTGTGACGTCAAATCTTGCAGCCTCAACCTCAATTATTATGGAGGAGGCCGAGAAAACAGCCAATATTATTGCAAGGAGATTGACGTTACTCATTCTGCGTGACTTATTAATTTGATTAACTGGTTCATCCGTGAAGAAACATGCACGACGTGGTGTCGTATTTATAATAAGTCATTTGGAGAAGATTGATTCTCATGACGTATGCATGTGACGTCATTAATCTTTGATTGTACGAGGGAAGACAAGTCAAGGAGACAAGGGTATTTATGAATGTATATAACTATTAGCGATTTTTTTTGGGCCACAATTATTAGTGACTTTGGAGTTTGGACATGGTTGAGATTTGGAAAAATTTGGCAAGGATACATGTATTTCTTCAAAATAAATCCCTTTATAGAAAAAATCTAGTCGTCCCAAAAATCCTTTCTATCATGAGAGTCGAGTTTTTTGTCAAACTCCTCCTTGTGAAGGACCACCTCTATCTTTCATGAGAAATTTTACCCTATTTCATATTAGGGTTATTGGCGGTGTCTCCCAACTTTGACCTTTTGCGGTGGTGTTCTTTTTTGTGTGTCTTATACGGCGGTATTTCAAGTTTAGGTGGTTTTCGGTGGTTGTCCTTTCCAGATCTGTGTGCTCTCTGCTCGTGTCCGTGTGTTTTCTGCGGTGAGTTTTATGGCGGCGGCGTTCCATAAATTAATGAAGTCCAAATTCATGTATTGGTTTAACGCGAACTCTGCTAGGGTGTTTGGGGGTACACCGTATGCCGTGCACTTCAGTAAACCGCCACAGTCACCGGTCGAGCCCTTTGGGTGCTGGCGGCAACGTCGACGGGCCAAGACTCGCTGTTGTTGAGTCTCCGGCCACCGCCAGGCACGTCAAATGTTGCAGCCTCAACCTCAATTATTATGGAGGAGGCCGAGAAAACAGCCAATATTATTGCAAGGAGCGAGAGGGTTTTATTATTGACGTTACTCATTTTGTGTGCACTATACATGAGAGTGAATGAATTATTTGAAGAAACATGCATGAGAAAGTGAATGAATTATTTGAAGAAACATGCAGGACGTGATGTCGTATTTATAGGTTGATTTGGAGAAGAGAAGATTGAGTCTCATGACACATGCATATGAGAATTGTCTCTCGGTGTTTCACAAAATACGTCGTTACTCATTTTGTGTCACTTATTAATTTGATTAATTGGTTCATTATACATGCACGACGTTGTGTCGCATTTATAATAAGGTGATTAATATGGAGAAGATTGAGTCTCATGACGTATGCATGTGATGTCATCAATCTTGGCTTCTACGAGGGGCAAGACAAGTCAAGGAGACAGGGGTATTTATAACATTATAACTATTAGAAATAAATCCTATTCAATAAGATTATACCCTATTCAAAATAAATCACTTTATAAATGAACAATTTTTTTTATTTTGCGTAGTTGCTAGAAAATTGCTTAGAATAAATGAGGCCTGTTGTTTATTGATTGGCAACATTAAGCCCGTGTCTCCATTAGAATTAATTACCAGAATGGGCTAAATTAATGGGCCTCTTATTATTTTTTTGGCCATTAATGGGCCTCTTATTACATACAAGGGCTAAAGTGCACTTTTGGTCTTATAATTTTGGCAAAGATTTCAATTTGGTCCCATAACTTTTTAATTTTTTGTTGCAATTTTGGTCCCATAACTTTGGCAAAGGTCTTAATTTGGTCCCACAACTTTTTTGTTGCAATTTGGTCCCATAACTTTTAAAAACGTCTCACCGTTGGTTTCAAGATGATTTCCATCCATTGTCTGCCATTAAATCCACTTCACTCATATTTGCCACGTCATCATTCGACTCAGTATGTCAGATTATCTTTAACGGAAGAAAATGGATGGAAATCAATTTGGGACCAATGGTGGGACATTTTCAGAAGTTATGAGACCAAAACTGCAACAAAAAAAGTTATGGGGTCAAATTGAGACATTTGCCAAAGTTATGGAACCAAAATTGCAACAAAAAAAAATAATAAAGTTATAAGACCAAATTGAGACCTTTGACAAAATTATGGTACCAAAAGTGCATTTTAGCCTACATAGAAAATCATTAATTCAACAATATATAGCACAACCTTATAGAAGTTCGTGTGCTATATTTCAATTTTATATATGTTGAATGGTTGATGAGTTGATCAAGCTGTTAAAACTTAAATCATCAAACAGCCCATATGAGATTTTTCCTTTTTTTCTTTCTTTTTGTAAAATAAACAAAAATCTCTGTAGTTTAGCCTAATTACAAATTGAGTCTCTATATTTTAAAAAGTTACAATAAAGTATATGATGCTTTACTCTGTTACCATATAAAGGGCCTAAGGTACATTTCCATAATAAAAAAAACATAACAGAGTTCAAGTCTTTTTTTTAGTCTAATCTTTGATTAATTATAGATTGACCCAAAACATTTTATATCTTCTCAAATAAATCCTTGGACCAATAGAGAGACAAAAACCAACGCTCCTACTCTGTTTTACCATGATATTACATTAATTCAACAAATCGAATCAAAATCCTCAACCAAAACGAATTGTGCAGCAAAATTAACAGAGATAAGATTATATAATGGTATCATCGTCAACTCTACCCTTTCTCACCTTCGTGATGCAAACAAAAAGAAATTAGCCAAGAAAAAAGTACTTGTTTGCAATTTCTTTGCCATACGCACACACAAGAGGAAGAAGAATATAAGTTTTATCCGACAAAAAAATTAAGGGAACGCTAAAAGGTCCATTCCACTGGATAAGCAGTCAGAAATGGATGAAGTTCTCCTACTGACAGAATCCATCAACGAAGCATGTCATATTAAAATTTAAAAATTAACAAAAATAAGATTAATAAGCTGCTCAATATGGATTTATTATAATGATAATCTCAAAAGTCAAGCCAAATAGATCTAGCACATGAGACATGACATCATATATAATATTAAGCTCAAAATTTTATTTAATTTTTCATACTATAGGGTAGAAATCTTATTTTGATCATTATTTTTTTTTATTTGTTCCATCGTTACTCAATGTTATCTCTGATATGAATAACTGATATCAATGATTTTTCAGTCATAGTGTCTAAATAAGTGAATTGATATTTTTTTTTTATCAATCACAAGCTAAAACAATATATGATTAATTTTATTTTTCTCTTATAAGGATTTTTTTCCTCTATATTAACTCACTTTTTTAAGATATGTGTAAGAAAAATCATTCAGATCGAATATTTAGATTAGAGATAACAATAAAAACTACATGGAATCAAGTTTTAGATTAAGATGAAACAAATAGAAAAAATTAAGGACCAAGACATAGTTTATTGTATAGTTTGAGAACTAAAATGAAGTATTAACTTAATATTGGCAAAAACACCTATTTCGTTCCCAAACTTTATACTTGATGTAATTTCGTCCCCAATCTTTCAGATTTTGGTCAATTTTATCTTTTGCTCTTACTTTAGCCAAATTTTAACTACAAATCTATGTGGCTAACGATATATAATGTAAAATTGTTAAGAAAAGAAATTCAAATTTTAACTCTTATTGAAAAACAGGATGCATCTGTCATTTATTTATTAAAAGAAGTTAGTCAAAGGATAAAATTGACGAAAATGTGAAAGATTGAGGATGAAATTAACAGCAAAATAAGATTAGGAACGAAATTGACAAGTGATGTAAAGTTTGGGGACGAAATTAGTACTTTTACCCCTAATATTATTTAATGAAGATGTTCGAGAGTTCAAGGGCAAAACACAACCGTATAGTTGGTTCCTCCTGGGCAAGAGAAGGTGCTAGTTGTATCATCCTTAGGGTAACTATAAGCATTAGGACACCTTTCCTTGAAGAATCTCGAATATTTGGTGGGCCCACATTTACCATTACCAGAATTGCAACAATATTCGTTTGTCTTGAAAACCGTACACGGGTTGTTACAACCGCCTTCAACCTTCAAAACCCTCGGACACTCCCCGTTGATGTCTCCGGTGCACCGTATCGTACTATTACACACACTTGAGTTAAACGAACCGAACTCAATGGGTACATTGAACCCGTCGACCAACGACACGTCGAAGAAATCCATGTTGTTGTATTGATTCAATGAGTATTCTGCTAGTGTGTTTGGTGGTGAACCGGACGAATTGCACTGTAGGAGGCCGTTACAGTCACCGGTCAGACAACGGCCGAGGCCGGTTGAATCGTTGAAGGTGCAGTTGGTTCGAGCCCAGATACGGCCTTCGGAGGTGCCGGCAGCGACATCGAGGGCCCATGTTTCGCCGGAGTTGAGCTGCCGGCCGCCACCGGGGAGGGCGGCGGGCCATAGGGTGTAGTTGCATTTGTTGATGATGTTGAATCTGACTGCATGTGTTGATGAGGCTAAGAAGAGGCTTATGACAATGAAGGAGAAAATCATAGGAATTAGGGTTTTGATGATGATGATCATGGCCATGTTGTTGAGATATAGTATAATTGATTATAAGATGATGAGATGCTTCTTCTTCCTTGGAGAAAATATTGTGTATGGTTTGGTGTTTTTATAGGGTTTGGCCAATATAGATAGAGACGTGAAAGGTTTGGTGTTTGATTGAAAATCTTACTATATGATGCGATTGTCAATTTGTCACTTTGATTTTGTGTACCAAGTTATCATTGTAATAAGACAAGTCAAGCACTTTGAAAATGGATACATATATATTTACTAAAATAAATTAGGGACTAAATTGTTGACTTAGTAAAAAAAGAGGGACCAAATAATAAATTTCTCTTTATTTTAATTACATGTAATATTTTTATATAGTATAAGTGGGAGGACGACTAGAAGACTTCTCCCACATATAATATAGTATAGATATAGATATAGGTATTGGGCATACAAGTAAAATTTTGGCCAAAGACTCAAATTGGTCCCTAATGTACGAGAGAGATATGACCAATTTCATTTATTTGACCGGGAAACGAGTTACACTTTTGGGAGTTGATTAGACCTCGTTTGTTGATGGTCTCAAAGTACTTGTCAAAAGAAACTCTGAATTTATTTCATTTGAGCTTGAAATAAGAGAGATATGACTACATTAAGTATTTTTTGAACCAATTTGAAACACCATGTAAACACACGCAAGACTAATCTGAAACAAATGAAAGAAAGAGACCAATTTGAAACCTACCCCATACATGAGGGACCAATTTGAGACTTTAGCCTAAAGTTTTAGGTTTCAGATTTTATGAATGCAGCTAACTCTATTAGGAAACTCTCTCACCATAATCACATGGACAAAATAATTTAAATTTGGACTAATCTCAAAGGAAAATAGAGTTGTCGAAACATGTTCAATCCATCAATGTGGGCCCATTTAATCAACTTTTATCGTGAGTCAGGTTGATAAAATCTCATTTACTAAGGATTTTAACTTGTGTGGGTTGACTCACTTAACTCATAAGTCGTTGTAGTCAATTATTTTTGAAATAATAATTATATTTTTATAAATTATGGTATGTAAAAATATTATTAGTATTAATATATGATAATTAGGCAATTTATCATTAATTTAAAAAATTTAATATTAAAAAAATATTTAAAAGTTAAGAAGAAAAGAAAAATTAGTTTGGTATATACGTTAAATAAACCAATTTGACTCATCATGAGTTGGGTTGATAAAATTTTGATTCACAAAAAATTATGAGTTGTGTAAACCAATTCAGATGAGTAAGAACTTATAATGAACTATTTGAGTTGGTTCATTTGACACCTCTAACAAAACTTCAAATAATAGACGGATAACTAAAAAGAAATATTAAGCATGCAAAACCATTATTCAACGGGTCCATCTAAAATTATATTCAAAAGTAAATATTTTGTAGCTATAACCATTTTCTTGATCAGATTTTGTAGCTATAACTAGCTATATATGTATCTAAGCGAAATAGTTGACGTTGAAGTATGCAGCTACGGGACTAGATTATTATTATTATTATTTATGAACTTATTTAGGCTGATAAGTTTTCTTGCTTTGCTTTTGAAAATATGACACATCAGGAATTCATGATTATTATTTATTAGGCAAGCTCTGTTTTCTAATTGCTCGGCGAAAAATAAGTTCATCTATATCTTCCAATATATTCTTCTTGATTAAAAAAATTCAACACAGGTCCCAAATTTATAATTTTGTAATGCTCTGTCATTTAATTAAACTTTTTTCAACTTATAAACCTGATATAGCGCTAGCATTTAGAAAGGCGATTTAAACTCTTAGATTAAATATCTTTATTAATAAAAATATCATTAAATTAATCTAAAATTAATTATTTTATCAATATATACAAATTAAAAAATATAAAATGAATAAATGATGTCTTTTTAAAAAAATTGGCCTGGACGGACCCGACCGGAGACCCGGCCCGTGTACACCCTTAATTTTTTTTTTTTTGACAAAATAGTTACAAAAGGCATGTTGTTATTAAACTAATTGTTTTTCTGATCGAGTTTTAAAACTAATTAAGATAATAAACTACGTAGCTATACCTCTGAAATTTGATGTGTGTGTATGAATTATGTATACTAGAGGCTTTGCGTGTCCTAATGGGCACGCAAATATGTATGTAAAATAAAGGAGGGACTAAATCGTTAACATAGTAAAAAAGAAGGGATCAAATAATAATTTTTCTCTTATTATTGATTTTGTACTATAATTTTAAAATGTGGACGACCAGAATGTTGGGAATTAATAATAATAATAATAAAATAATATTGTTATTGGAAGCATAAATCTGTTGCATCATATTTGAATTTTAGAGATTTAGTTTGTTTTTGAATGGCCAAAGTCTTATTTTGGTCCTTCAGTTATACTCAGTGTTCCAAATTGGTCCCCCAGTTATTTTTTGTTCTATATTGGTCCCCCAGTTATGCAAAACTTGACAAAGTTGGTCCCTCTAACAGTTTCCATCCATTTTTCGGTTAAAAAAAAAAGACAAAATTGATTTTTGACTCCTAAAAATTTAAATTTTTTGCATCAAGGACCTTTTTTTCTATAATAGGACCAAAATATAAGAAATATGAAATAACTTAAGGGGTTTTAGTTTAGTTCACACCAAAAAAAATAGTCTCTCTCCCTCTTCTCTACATCGGCTCTCTCTCTCTCTCTCTCTCTCTCTCTCATCCTCCTTTGTACAAAAGAAAGATTTTTTCTTTCTTCTTTCCAATTCAGACACTTTTTTTGCAAGTCCAGATCCTCTTGGGCTCTCATCCACACATCGAGTTGTCTTAATCCTTGGAAGCAAATCTGTCATCATCATCATCAATGGCTTCTTTTCTTTCTCTTCTTCTGATGGAATCTCCCACCTTTTCTTTATCCTACCCTCTGTTCCTTGATTCCCTCTTGACTTCTTCCCTCCAGCTTCCAGCAACTCTGTATCGATTGAACAGGCGTGATTTCGAGCTTCCCCGGTGGCCGGAATCTCCGACGGTCCCATATTCGGCTTCACTTTCACACTTGAAGATAACAATGGAGGAGGAGGCTCTTCGATTTTCGCACTCTGTTTCGCTTCCATGAACTTCGCCGGCACGACTCTCTCGCGTTTCTCGTGATTTTCTCGAGGCGAAGCCATTCCAATCTCGACGACAAGCGTTTAATCTCGTTCTCGATCTCTTCAATCTCAGCATTGATGAGAGAGAGAGAGAGCCGATGTAGAGAAGAGGGAGAGAGATTATTATTATTTTTTTTAAACTAAACTAAAACCCATAAGTTATTTCTTATTTCTTATATTTTGGTCCTATTATAGAAAAAAAGTCCTTGATGCAAAAAATTTAAACTTTTAGGAGTCAAAAATCAATTTTGTCTTTTTTTTAATGGAAAAATGGATGGAAACTGTTAGAGGGACCAACTTTGTCAAGTTTTGCATAACTAGGGGACTACTATGGAACAAAAAATAACTGAGAGACCAATTTGAAACACTGAGCATAACTGAGGGACCAAAATAGGACTTTGGCCTTTTTGAATTAGTCATATATATGAGTTAACTAGTGGGTACATGATTTTAGGGATAAGTAGTTACTTTATTTTATTTATCTTTTATTTAATTATGTGTATTTCCTCTATAAAAGGAATTTGATTTGTACCTATTATTATAGAGCTATGAATAAAACAAAGTTCATGAGAAAAAAGAAAAAAAAAGGTTTATGAGAGCTTCTATGTTTCTTCCTCCCAAAAATCTTAACACAGAAAGGGGTAGAGCCATATAATATAAGATATTGTTATTTTCTGTTTAAACCAGTGATGTGAAAACCGGACCGGACCGGCCGGTCGGACCGGTTGGACCGCTACCCGAAGACACAAGCGAGTTGGTTCAACCATTTGAACCGGAATGATGGTTGGACCGGATTGGACCGGAAATAACCGGCCAAGAACCGGAAAACCGGGTCCAACCGCTGGACCGGACCGGCGGTTCTCAATTTTTTTTTACAAAAAATCATTTTGAGCCTTGTAGGGATCGAACCTATGCCCTTTCTTCACACTCCTAGCACCTTTACCATCCCAACTGTGAGGCTCTATTAGCTTTCTCTTACCAATTGTTTTACTTATCTAATAAATTAATAGATTTAATGCATCTCTTAGACAAAAAAAAAATATATATAGAGGTTTATATTTAATATATTAAAAATAATTATTTATTGCGTCATCCGGTCCAAACATCCGGTCCGACCGATTCAACCGATCCGACCGTGAACCGAACACTTGTCCGAGTCTTTGTCCGGTTCGGTTATGACAACACTGGTTTAAACACACAATACCATTTTTCAAAATTAACCGGCGCATAGTAAAACGTACAGAAAGCATGCTAGCTTCAACACGTAATATATATATGTATATCAGTCCACGTTAGGCAAAATGCACCAAATTCAAATCAAAGTATTTGTAAACATCAAAAAATTTGAAGCTAATTTTAGATTAGATGGTCATTTTAATATTTAGTACTTAATTCTATGTTTGTCCATAAAGTAAGTAAAATTGAAATTAAAGGATAACATGTAAAATTGTAAATATATTACACATTTGCGGAAGAAAGTCAAAGTCAAATACATATTTGAATTTGGATGCAGTGGTAAATATTGACAAAACGAACTTAGGGAAAGAATCTAATATAATAAGTCAAATTGTGCATATGATCGATACCGGAACTTATACGTAAATCTTAAAATTCAATTAACTAATTAATTACTCTTCTGGAAATGACCGGTGCAACTTCAAAGTTTCATTAAATTACGAGTAAAATAACTTTTCGGTCCCTGATTTATGCACTCGCTGACAGATAGGTCCCTGAATTTTATCCATTGTACTAGCCGGTCCCCGAATTTTGCAAACGCTGCACTAATTGGTCCTTCCGTCATATTAGCGTTACAAAAATGCTGACGTAGCCATAACGGACGCTGATGTGTCCCGTTATGTACTGACGTTTCCCGTTATCGCCACGTCAGATCCCGTTGTGTTGAAAAAAAAAAAATTGTGCCACATAGATAAATAGAGACACATCAGCATTGTTGTAGTGTATTTTCCGGTCCCTGCGTTTTGGACAGTGTACTTTGCGGTCCCTTAATTGATCCAGCCACTTATTCTCAATTCCCCCTCTTTTTCCTCATCTTCATTCATTTTAGTCCCAAATCCTCAAAATAAAATTGTAAAGTGCCCCAAAACTCTTCCAAATATTTCAATTTAGTCCTTAAAAAATATTTAAAACCCTAAACCCTAAACTCTAAAACCCTAAAACCTTAAAACTACTCTCTTGCAATTTGGTCCCAAAATTAATATCCAACTCATTTTCACTTGACACCTCATTAAAACTACTCTCTTGCAATTTGGTCCCAAAACCCATTTTTATTCCATTATTCTCAATTCCCCTTCTTTTTCATCATTTTCATTCATTTTAGTCTCAAATCCTCAAAATAAAATTATAAAGTGTCCCAAAACTCTTCCAAACATTCCAATTTAGTCCTTAAAAATATTAAAAA
>QANZ01028513.1:0-17705 GCA_003254925.1 Chamaecrista fasciculata | reverse complement strand
TTATCGAATAATATTGATTGGCCCTAGGGCACAATCTCCAACAACATATACTCAGACGTTATCACCTAGTTAGAGAGATGGTTGACAGGGGTGATGTTAAGATATGTAAAGTAGCAGGCGAGGATAATGTTGCCGATCCTCTTACGAAACCTCTAGCACGGGTCGTACATGAACGCCATGTAACGTCGATGGGGATAAGACACATTGATCAATGTACCTAGTGTAGGAACAGTTGGATTAATGATTGTACCTAGTGCAAGTGGGAGTTTGATGGAGATTGTGCCCTAGGGCCAATCATTTTATATGTATGGACATATTGTTTGACTGATTTATGGATGATAAATTATGTCGTTATCATATTATTAGCATGTTTACTGTGATAACAATCCTTGATTAATTATGTGATAATTATTCTAAACTGTCCCTGGTCGATTATTCACGTGGGAACGTGAATGAACTAAGACCAGCATGACTTCGGTGTATGGAGATGTTGGAGATTGTGCCCTAGGGCCAATCATTTTATGTAAATGTTTTCAACATTTTGATTGATTTATGGAGATGAATCATGTTGTTATCATATTATTAGTATGTTTACTATGATAGCGTCCTTGATTAATTATGAGATAATTAATCTAAATTCGTCCCTGGTCGATTATTTTCGTGGGAGCGAGAATGAACCAAGACCAGCATGACCTTAGTGTATGGAGATACATGCACTAGATGCTTTACGAGAGTCATGGTGCAATAAGTAAAGGGTTACAAGTTGCTGGACCGACCTAGAGAGTCCTGCATGGGTTTTAGTCATAAGCTAGCCTCTCCTGTACACCTGTCACGATGGCCTTAGACCTGAGGTCTTGACTATTCCGTCGTTGTAGTTGTCGAACTTTGGCCTAGTCTAACGTTACCCGTAACAGGGTAGCCATAAGGGTTAGGTACGGGTTTGGTTGATTGCCGTGCTGAGGAATATGGTTGACCGAGATGGGATTTTGTCCCTCATTACGATGAGAGATATCTAACTGGCGCCCTCGATGAGTCTGTCCAAGGAAAGAGTGGCCACTCAGGAAAATGGGACTATCTCAAGAAATCGAGAAAGTTGTGGTGTGGATTAAGGATGACTTTCCCGTGCCTTATCCAGAACCAAGATATCGTGTGACAATAGGGATTATGACAAGGTGGTACTTAGGTTAAGTCGTTAACGTTAAAGCGATAACTCGCGTGTTTTGGGTAGTCGTGATGGCTTGCTAGAGTCCACTCTCGACTTGTAAGTCGTAAGATGGCTTGCTGCCAACTTCACGTGAGGCCTGCTGGGTCACACATGAGCAGGATCAAGATGCTGTTTTGGGACACGAATTAGGGTTAATTCGTGAGTCACTTTGATGACACAATTTAAGACATAGTTAAATGTCTTATGACATTAAATCTTGTCTTAAATAAATATCTATGATTGTAGTATTTAAATTTGTTTGACAAATTTAAATATATTAATTGTGAAATAGTTTACAATTAAATTCTTGTTTAAAATATTAGGGAATGATAAATTAAATAAGTTTCCTAAAAGTTAGGGAATTATTGATTTGTTAAATTCACTAATATTTGGGGAAACAAGATAGGCGCCTCTTAGGTCTTCTTTTAATTAATGAAAATGTTTTGTTAATTAAATAAAGATAACAAGGTTTGAATTTTGAATTTAAAAATATCCTTTTGAAAAGATACAGGATTTGAATTAGAGATATTGAAGTAATATTTTAATTCAATAATCTTGGAAGATAATAGATTGGTTAAGACTTCCTAAGAGTTAGGAATGTTTTTGATTTATTAAATTTCCTAGATAAATGATGAGGATAGGCGCATGGTTTAAACTTGCGGTGCAAGATTTGATCTTGCATTTTGATTTTAAATAATGCAAGTCGAAATTCTTAATTAATTATTAAGGTAATATTCTAATTATGAATTTGAATTCTCATGACTCATTCCAACCAATAGGATTTGAGCAATCAAGATTTGGTTTCAAGATTTGATCTTGGTCACCAAGAAATTCGAATTGCCCCTAGTATTTTGAATTATAATATTACTGTAATATTATAAATCAAAGATTTAGGGAATCCTTATCCAAGATTTTAGGAAAGCCTAAGATTGGGAATGAGATAATTATATAAGGCACACATAGGGAGCAAGTCGAGATGATGGTTATTATTTTGTGAGACAAAATTTCGTCTACTTCTCTTAGAGAGAGAGAAAAGTCGCCACACCCTATTTTAGAGAGAGAAAGTCAATTTTCTCTTAGAGAGAGAAAGTTCGACCTAGCTTTTAAATTTAGGGTTCTTGTGTGTTCTTGCGCCACCTTCTTGAAACCAAGAAGTGTTCTTGTTTTCAAGATCCATAGATATTGGTTCCCGTTTTCACTTGGGAAGAAGTGAAGAGGCTAGCACCTGGGCATCTGCCAAACTACTCGTGTGGATCACCGGCAGAGGAAGAACACTTGAAGTGGACTTCTCAACTCGCGAATCCGATAGCACCGATTGAAATTTGGTAAATCTCTTTCTTTACTAATATAAATGTTGATAGTGGATCCTGGGAGGAATCATAGGGAAGCCAAAAATTTTAATTTACCGTGTTTTCCGCTACGCCGACCCTATGATTTCCCAACAGGAGATACACGCATGTGATGCTTCTCGAGAGTCATGGTGCAATTATGTAAAGGGTTACAAGTTGCTGGACCGAGCCGAAGAGTCCTGCACGGGTTTAGTCATGAGCTAGCCTCTCCTGTACACCTGTCACGATGCCCTTAGACCTGAGATCTTTATTATTCCGGCGTTGTAGATGCTGAACTTTGGCCTAGTCCAACGTTGCCTGTAACAGGGTAGTCATACAGGCTAGGTACGGGTTTAGTTGTTTGCCATGCTGAGGAATGTGGTTGACCAAGAAGGAATTTTGTCCCTCATTAAGTTGAGAGATATTTAACTGGGCCCCTCGATGAGTTTGTCCAAGTAATGTGTGGCCACACAGGGTAATGGCCACACATAGTTTGTCCAAAATATCGTGTCACAATAAGGATTATGACAATGTGGTACTAAGGTAAAATCGTTAATGTTAAAACGATAACTCACGTGTTTTGGGTAGTCGTGATGGCTTGCTAGAGTCCGCTCTCGACTTGTGAGTCATACAGATAGCTTGCTGCCAATTTCACATGAGGCCTTCTGGGTCACACATGAGCAGGATCAAGATACTGTATGTTGGGAATTCCAGGCGCCAGAACGCAGCGGAAGCAAATAGAAATTTAAAAAAAACGCCAGGCCCAAGAATTCCTGAATGGATCCGCTAGTTGAATTTAAAACCTGTTAAGATAGTGGTATACCTCACGAGTTCCAATCGGTTTGGTTGTACGGGATGTTTGCTTGAAGTCCACGTGGTGCGTCCTTCCTCCGCCGGTGATCCACACGAACAGTTTTCCGGGGCACCAAGGTGCTAGCCTTCCATTCTTTTCTCCAAAAGAACCAGGGACTCGTTCTACAGTGTTTGAATTCAAGAACTCCTTCTTGAATCAAAAGACTAAAAGTGGCGCAATAGAGAAGAACCCACAAGAACCCCTTCTTGTTTTTCTCTTCTCTCACAAACCCTAATATTTGGTGGTGCAAATCGAATTTTCTAACTCCTTAGGCAAACTCGATTTTTCCTCTCACTCAACTCTTGGGAGCCAAAAATTTTCTCACTCAATGAGCTAGGGTTTGAAAGTGGCGACTTTGCTCTCTCCTCTCTCTAGGGAAGAAAAACAAAATTTTCACAAATGAATTTGTTCCTCTTCAAGTCGCCTAGCCCCTAGGGTTTTTAATTATATTTAGAGCATTATTATAATTCTAAAATTATAATATCATGACTTCATGAATTGAATTTCCAATTAAAATATTACTTATATTTCAATTTAAATTCAAATCGTAATCAAATCTTCCCTTGGGACCCACCTAAGCTATGCGCCATATGCCTCTAAATTTCTTTGGAATTTTATAAATCAAAATCATTCCTAACAATTAGGAAGTCATGATTTTCCAAAGATCATGAGTTAAGATTCAAATCTTTTGATATCTACATCAAATCTTTTGAATTCAAACTCATGATTTAAATTAATAAAAGAATTTTATTAATCTAAAACAATAAAATGAGGCGCCACCCTCAAACAATATTGGGGAATTTTATAAATCAATAATATCCTAACTTTTAGGAATCGTATCTGATTTATTTTCCCTAATATTTTAATTGTAAATAATTAATCCCTATTAACTATTTAACAATTATTATATTTAAACTTGTCCCACAAATTTAAATATATCACAACTGTAGATTATTTAAGACAAGACTTAATGTCCCAGACATTTTGCTATGCCTTAAATTGTGTCACCGGAGTGACCCACGAATTAACCCTAATTCGTGTCCTTTTAAGCGGTGTCGTGATCCTGCTCATGTGTGACCCAGCAGGCCTCACGTGAAGTTGACAGCAAGCCATCTCTATGACCTACAAGTCGTGAGCGGACTCTAGCAAGCCATCACGACTACCCAAAACACGTGAGTTATCGTTTTTACCAAAACCGACTTTAACCTTAGTACCACCTTGTCATAGACCCTATTGTCCTACGATATCTTGGTCATGGATTGGGCACAGGAAAGTCATCCATAATCCAAACCTCAACTTTCTCGATTTCCTGAGTTAGTCCCATTTTCCTGAGTGGCCACTCTTTTCTTTGGACAGACTCATCGAGGGCACCAGTTAGATATCTCCCATCTAATGAGGGAGAAAATCCCATTTTGGTCAATCCACATTCCTCAGCACGGCAATCAACCAAACCCGTACCTAGCCCTTATGGCTACCCTGCTACGGGCAACGTTAGACTAGGCCAAAGTCTGACAACTGCAACGCCGGAATAATGATGACCTCAGGTCTGAGGCGTCATGACAGGCGTACAGGAGAGGCAAGCTGATGACTAAACCCATGCAGGACTCTCCGGGTCAGTCCAGCAATTTGTAACCCTTTACATAATTGCACCATGACTCTCTTTCCAGCATCTAGTGCATGCATCTCTATGCACCGAGGTCATGCTGGTCTTAGTTCATTTTCTCTCCCACGAAAACAATCGACCAGGGACAGATTTAGATTGATTATCACATAATCAATCACGGACGCTATCATAGTAAACATGCTAATTATGATAACAAAATAATTTATCTCTATAAATTAATCCAAATGTTCATAACATTTTACATAAAATGATTGGTCCTATGGCACAATCTCCAACACTGTAATGGGACACGAATTAGGGTTTAATTCGTGAGTCACTTTAATGACACAATTTAAGACATAGTTGAATGTCTTAGGACATGAAGTCTTGTCTTAAATGAAATCTACATTTATAATATTTAAATTTGTTAAACAAGTTTAAATATATTAATTGTTAAATAGTTAATTTGATTAATCTATTTACAATTGAGTTGTTATTTAAAATATTAGGGAATAAAGAATTGGCTAAGTCTCCTAAGAGTTAGGGGATTATTGATTTATTAAATTCTCTAATATTGAAAGATAACAAGATGAGGGTGGCGTCTCACTCTTGAATTAATTAATGAAATATGATTTTGTTAATTTGAATTCAAGATTTAAATTTGAATTCAAGATTCAAATTTGAATTAAGATATTAAGATAATATTTTAATTCAATTTGTCAAGGATATTAATAAGATTGTTATAACTTCCTAAGAGTTAGGATTGTTATCTTATTTATTAAATTCCTATAAAATACACAAGAGGGTGGCGCATTCTTGGAGAGTCATATGCAAGATTTGATCTTGCATTTTGAATTTCAAGAATGCATTTTGAATTTTAAGTTAAGATATTAATGTAATATTTTAATTAAGAATTCAAATCCTCTTGACTCACTCCAACCAATGGGAAATGTGCTTTCAAGATTTGGATTTCAAGATATGATCTTGAAATTTTAATTAAGATTGCCTTTTAATCTTGAATTATAATATTAGTGTAATTTTATAATCAAGATTTGGGAATTCCCTAATTAGATTAGTAATTCCCTATTTTCAAGAGTGAGACTCTATAAATACCACCCTAAGTCGCCTAAACCTAAGAAGAAAAAGAAGGAAGAAAAGTTCGACCTAACCCTAAAGTTTAGGCAAAAGTCGACTTGGGTGTGAGAGAAAGAGAGAGAGAGGCGCCAAGAAATTGTTTCTTGGGAGAGTGCTTATCTCTTTAATAGTTGTGCGCCACTTTGGTTCTTGGATACTTCAAGAAGTGTTCTTGAAGTATCAAGATTTGTAGATTAGGTTTCATAATCTCTTGGAGAAGAGATTGGAGACTAGCACCTGAGTATCTGCCAAAATGTTCGTGTGGATCACCGGTAAAGGAAGGACACGAGTCTGTGGACTTCTTGGTATTGCGATTTTCAAAGCAACCGTCTGATTTAGGTAAACGTCTTTTCTTTCTGGTATAAACACAAGTAGTGGATCCTTTGGAGGAGATTATAAGGTTTTGTAAAAATTTTAATTTTACCTTTTTCCACTGCGCTTGCTCTATAATCTCCAACACTATTTTCCATGTACTTCAAAGTTCAAACAATGGAATGAAAAGCTCATCCAATATTCCAATCCACACCACTTACCCTTTTTCATCACTTACACATCACCCTAACTTATTTCAAGTCTCTTATATAAGATTGTCTATTGACTCCTTAATATTTTTTGTTATGGAAGTATCTCCCATACTCGTATGAAGAACTCTAGAGATTCAAAAAATCTTTTAAATTTCAAATTTCTCTTGGCATCGTCACAACACCAACTTAATTTTTGTTATAAATATATCTCGTCGATTCAAATAAAAAGGGACCATTTTCAAACTTGGTTGAGACACTTTATATGTATATATATATATATTATTTGGTGTAGTTTACTGATAATAGGCCTAATAAATTGGAGATTCGAGGACTTGGACTAGTGGCGATCAAGGTCCATCTAGGGGAAGCATTCGACCAGGAACGATGGATAGCACGGCCTTAGCCGAGAACACCATAATCGGCCCAACAGTCCTATAGGCAAGCAAGGATTGGGTCGACAACGCCTAAAGCCCAATAAGGGGATCATCCAGTCATGGACGCCAAACCATCCAGGTTTTAGGCGCCCACAAAGAATACACGCGAGAGAGCGCCTCCACGACAACCAAGAGCCAAGCAGAGGTTAGAGGATACACGCCTCTCTCGTTATAAACACCTTTGACACGAATCTTAACGGCCAAATCAGTTAAGATCACCATCAGTTAAGGTTTCCCTAAGTATCTGCGCCAGGTCAGCAGAGTTGGTTAGGATTGTTGGAGATTGTGCCCTAGGGCCAATCATTTTATAAATATGTTTTGAACATATTAATTAATTTATGGAGATAAATTAATNCCAGTATAAAAGGGAAGCCCGGAGCACTGGAAAAAGGTACGCACTATTGCCATTTACACATATTATTGCTCTCAAGCTATTTACTGACTTAAGCATCGGAGGTGAATCGCAGGGCCATCCCTGTGCTTTCATTGACTTGCAAGTGACTTCCGACCCAAAGTTGCCTCATCGAACCAAGTAATGCCCTACGGCCAAAACCAGGTTCATCACTGGCGCCGTCTGTGGGGACTTTTTATTCAAAGTCCAGATTTAATTCATAAAAGTGTTGATCTTGATTTAAAATTTTTCTTTGGATTCATGAACGATAAGGTTGGATCATATACGTTTTTCCCAGTCTTTTTGTTTTATCTAACCTGTGTGCTTCATCGAACCAGAGAAACATATGACATCTACAGAAATTGGAAAGATGACCTCCACCCCAACTGATCAACACGCTTCTGGAGCCTCACTAGCTCAATCCGCACAGGATTCGACGCTTGCTCCACCCCCAGGATTTCCTACCATCCAGGAAGCCCCTACGCTGCCCAACCCAGCGAGTACAGGGCAAATCACCATAACAGCGGAAGACAAGATCGTTGCGCTGAAGGCTGACATGCACATCGAGATGGAAGCACTCCGCAAGGACATCCGTGATCTGATAATGGGCAGGGAAAGGCAAGTTGCTGAGGAAGCTAACCCGGAGACCATACCACAAGAAGAAAACCCAGGAAACCAAGAACAGCAAACTCCTATGAGCAATCAATCACCTATCCAGGTGGCGACTCAGCAGCAGGCTCCTGGCCAAACTACCCAGCTTACCCAGCAACAAACTTGGGAGGGCGCTTACTCTTATCCACCTCAGGGTTACTATTACCCACAGGGATATTATCCCCAATATTACCCTGGGTATGGCGTCTATGGAGGATCCGCTGGAATGTACCAGCCCATGAGCGCCTCAGCACCAGCGCCAGAATCGGCGCCCTATGGAAGATCGGCTGGAATGTACCAGCCCATGAGCGCCGCAGCACCAGCGCCAGAGTCGGCGCCCTATGGAAGATCTGCTGGAATGTACCAGCCAATGAACGTCCAGGCATTAGCGCCAGAATTGGCGCCTCCACCAATTTCGGCGTTCCCAACCACAACGCCCCCACTGGCTGAGGGAATATTTGCCCCTCACGTGCAGGCTGTTGAACTAGACAGGCACTACAAAATGCCCATGAAGCTGACGCCCTATACGGGGGAAAAAGACCCGGAGGATCATTTGCTCAGTTTCAAGGCCGCCATGAACATCTCCAACTTAGGAGATCCTCAACGATGCAAGCTGTTCCCAATAACTTTGGAAGGACCAGCTCTGGATTGGTTCTCCAAACTCCCGGCGGGCTCGGTACATTGCTTTAGGGATCTGGAGGAAATGTTTAAGAAGCGATTCGCCACCAGCAAAGTATATAAGCAGCCCATGGCGGTCTTGACCGACATTTGACAGAACAAAGGAGAATCGCTGCGAGACTACTTGGCAAAGTTTAACAAGACTCTGCTAAGTATCAAATAAGTGGATGACAACATTGCAGTATACTCATTCCTGGCGGGAATCAGACCGGGCCATGCACATAAGGAGCTTACACATAAAGCTCCGAAATCTGTCGGAGAACTCCTTTCAATGGTGGAGGAGTTCATAACAAAGGAAGACCTGGACAAGACCCAACGTGATCGATTCGCAAGGATGGAGCCAGATACTAGAAAGCCATATGGAAAAAACTCGGAGAAAGCTGGTGGCTCCCAAGCACCGAAAGGGAGGGAATACTCCCGGCGTCCACGATCCCCACCCAGGGGAAGGCACGCCGTCTACACTGTCCTTGCTGTATCTCAATCAGAGGTTTTCCGAGAAATCTGCAACACGGATCTACTACCAAGACTTCCTGACCGCCCTCGGAGAGCAGGGCGAAATGTTGATACTAGCAAATACTGCAGGTATCATAGAACAGAAGGACATACAACGGATGAGTGCATCGTCTTGAAAGACGAAATCGAAAACCTCATCAGATTGGGACGCCTCCCATCCAGATTCATTAAAAAGGATGGAGGCAAGAGGCCGCCTAGAGAAGAAAAAAACACTCGCGAGCAGAAGAAGCCGAGAGGAGGAGGCGCTGATGGCGAAGAAAAGAAACGGGATCGGCGTACACCGCCTAGAGATGATAAGCCATCTGGGATCATCCACACTATCTCAGGAGGCATAGAAAAAAGTGGCGCCAAGGCTCCACACAAGAAGAGAAAGGTAAATCGATCCATACTTAGGATTGATTACAAGGAGGCGTCCAGAGCAGAAAGATGGGTTGAACCCATCACCTTCACTGACGATGAATTGTGGGAAGTCAACCAGGATTATGATGACCCTATGGTGATCACGGCACGAGTTGGCACCTTCAAAGTTGAAAGGATCATGGTGGACCAGGGCTCGTCCGCTGACATCATCTATAAGCCATGCTTCGATCAGCTGGGCGTCCCACGGTCAGACCTCAAAGAACACCATGGACGCCTTATCGGATTCACGGGAGATCAAATACCAGCCCTTGGTAGCGTCGACTTACGACTCACCGTGGGGGAGAAGCCAAGGGTGACAAGCATTATGGTGGAGTTCTTGGTGGTACAGGCGCCCTCAGCGTACAACGTCCTGCTTGGGCGTCCCTCCCTAAATAAGATGCGAGCGGTGATATCCACTGCTCACCTTCGCATGAAGTTTCCAACGCCCCAAGGAGTGGGTCAAGTGAGAGCGGATCAGAGGGCAGCCAGACAATGCTATGCCATGAGCCTGGCAAAAACTAATGAAGAAGAAAGAAAGAGGAAAACGCGGGCAAGTGCATCGGCTGATAACGCCACGAATAAAGGGAAGCTTGAAGGTTCGAACGACGACATAGAGGACTTCAGGGATGAGATCTCGAATCAAAGGCCCAAACCAACAGGAGATTTGGAAGTAATACAGCTAGGCAAAGACGCCGAAAAAACGGTTCAGATTAACATGCTCCTTCGTGAAGAAGAGAAGTCCGAGCTCATCCAACTGTTGAGGGAATCTTCTGACGTCTTCGCCTGGTGTCCCGCAGACATGCCAGGAATTGACCCAAAGCTCATCTGTCACAGCCTGAACACCGATGGCAGAAGAGGGGTGATCCAACAAAAACGCCTCTTTGGCCATGAGCGCCAAGCGGCCATTAAAGAAGAAGTTAGCAAGCTACTGACCGCAGGGTTTATCAGGGAAGCCAAGTACCCTGAGTGGCTCTCCATCGTGGTACTGGTCAAGAAATCCAACGGCAAGTGGAGGATGTGCGTAGACTTCACTGACCTCAACAAGGCATGTCCAAAGGATCACTACCCATTACCCAATATCGACAAGCTTGTGGATGGGACTTGTGGTCATCAGACGATGAGTTTCTTAGATGCCTTCAGTGGATATAACCAGATCAAAATGAACCCTGAAGACGCCGAGAAAACGGCGTTCATAACGGAGATGGGCACGTACTGCTACACGGTGATGCCTTTCGGACTAAAGAATGCGGGCGCTACCTACCAGAGAATGATGGATCTTTTCTTTAAAGATCACATTGGGAAGAATCTGGAAGTCTACGTCGACGACATGGTGGTGAAGACAAAAGAAGGCGGAAAGCACACCGAAGATTTGAAGGAGATCTTCAACCAATTACGAAAGTACCAGATGAAGCTGAACCCCTCAAAGTGCGCCTTTGGCGTCAACGGGGGAAAATTCCTCGGATTCATGCTCACCAACAGAGGAATCGAAGCAAACCCGGACCAGTGCAAAGCTATCCTGGAAATGCACTCTCCTAGGTCGGTGAAGGAGGTCCAACGCCTCAATGGAAGGCTAGCGGCACTCCACAGGTTCCTGTCGAGGTAGAGGGCGCCCACCGCCACCCCAATAATAAAGCTTTGGAGCTATTTTCTTTTGACCAAGCCTTGACGGCTTCTTTTATTTTTCGCTTTTAAAATTCCTGTTTTTTAAGACCACCCATGTCTGGTCTTTATCATTGCAAGCACGCCATTTAAATTCTTTGTAAGCCGTCTTTTCGACGCACCATCTTTATTAATAAAACGAGCATTATTCATTAACGATCTCCTTTACATTCAGGTCAGCTGACAAATGCTTGCCTTTCTTTCAAACACTAAAAGCAAACAAACGATTCGAATGGACCAAGGAATGGGAGGAGGCCTTCCAAAGGCTGAAGGCGTATCTGGCGTCACCACCGATTCTGGTAATCCCAATCAAGGATAAGCCAATCTACTTCTATTTGGCGTCCACGGATGACGCCATCAGTTCGGCCTTGGTGCTCGAAGATGGGGAAGAGCAGAAACCCATCTACTTCACAAGCAAAACGCTCACAGGAGCCGAGAAAAGGTATCATCGCCTGGAGAAGCTAACTTTTTCATTACTTCACTCAAATAGGAAGCTGAGACACTACTACCAACAATACCAAATAATCGTCAGAACGGATAGACCCCTCAAGCAAATGATCGAACAACCGGATATTGCTGGAAGGATGTCAATATGGTCTGTGGAAATCTCAGAGTACGGGATCGCGTATGAGCCAAGAAGGGCCATTAAGGGGCAAGCATTAGCTGACTTCATAGCAGAAATGACTGGACCAGAAAACGCCCAAAATTGGACTTGGAGCATACATATCGATGGCGCCGCGTCAAACTCCCAACGTGGAGCAGGAGTAGTCATGCGAGCCCCAGACGGCTCCATCATCGAACAGTCTATTGAAATCGAGTGCCCCATTACCAACAATCAGGCGGAATATGAGGCGTTGATCGCTGCCTTGAAATTGGCAGCCAACATAGGCGCCAAGAGATTGGAAATCTTCGCAGATTCCCAATTGGTAGTACAACAAATGAACGGGGAATATGAAACCAAAGACTCAACCATGGTCCAGTACGCCGAAAAAGCGAAGAAGATCATAGAAGGATCAAGCATAGACGCCACTTTCAAACATATCCCACGAAGCGAGAACGCCCGAGCCGACGAGCTCGCCAAGATGGCATCTAAGCCAAATAAAGGGGGAAGGAGTTCCATCATCAAAACGACCCTCAGGGAGCCCTCGATACTGGAACAGGACATACTTCCTACGGAGGAAGTCGTTGATTGGAGGACGCCAATATTCAACTATCTGGAAAAAGGCTCCCTTCCCTCAGATAAAAACGAGGCAAGAAAAGTCGCAAGGAGATCCGGCAGATACTTTATCAGACAAGGAGCGTTATACCAGAAAAACTTCAGTCACCCGGCGGCCAAGTGTATAGCAGGAAACGAAGTCACCAGGGTGTTAACTGAAGTCCATGAAGGCCTATGCGCCAGTCACCAAGGCCCAATGGCTATACGAAGAAAGATCCAGAGGGCAGGCTATTACTGGCCCACGCTACTACAGGACGCAGAAGGCGTTGTTCGCTCATGTGAGAAATGTCAGAAGTATGCCAATATGGTCCATACTCACGCATCCCCCATGAGCGCCATCACCTCACCTTGGCCGTTTGACTTATGGGGAATCGACATTGCTGGACCCTTCCCAACAGCGGCCTATCAGAAAAAATATCTCATAGTCGCCGTAGACTACTTTACGAAATGGGTAGAAGCCGAGGCAGTGGCGTCCATAACCTCGGAAGCCATGGAGAAGTTCCTATGGCAGAACGTCATCACCAGGTTTGGACTCCCGAACACTCTCATATCCGACAATGGCGCCCAATTCACGAGTAGAAAGTTCCAATACTTCTGCAAAGCTTGGAAAATTCATCATAAGACCACCTCAGTAGAACATCCAGCCACAAACGGTCAAGTTGAATTAGCCAACAGAATCATCATCCAAGGAATCAAGAGAAGACTGGAGTCAGCTAAGGGAAGATGGGTTGATGAGCTCCCCTCAGTCCTATGGTCATACAGAACCACGGAACAAACAGCTACAAGGGAAACACCTTTCGCCTTAGCATATGGACATGAAGCAGTCATACCTGCCGAAGTGAACGTCCCGACTGAGAGGATAATCAATTATCCAAACACCAATGACGCCAACTCCAGGCTCCAGGCCTTAGATAGCTTGGAGGAAACAAGGGAAGTGGCAGCCATCAGACAAGCTGCCTACAATCAAATGGTCAAAAAATACCATGACTCAAAAGTAAAACCCAGAACCCTCAAAGTGGGAGATCTGGTGCTTAGGACTGTGGAAAATAACAGAAAGGATCCTAGACACGGCAAGCTCGGACCAAACTGGGAAGGCCCCTACAGAGTCGTAGAAGCCCTACCCGGGAACGCTTTCCGACTGGAAACGCCCGAAGGTAGATCACTCCCAAACGCCTGGAACATGGCAAAGCTCAAATTTTATTTTCCGTGAGTAGATAGTTTTCGCTCTAAGTTATAGCTTTGTTTAAATAAGGCCATTAGCGCCAATTGTACTTCACTTTCATAATCAATGAATTATTTTTTCTTCATTCCAACACATGAATCAAGATGGCGCTGCTCGGGGGGACGCCCTCGGTACAGCAGCGAAAAGGCCCTCGAAGGAGCCTTGTGAGTATGGCACTCACTACCATGCGGACCGACCCTCCCTTGGATGACTAGTCAAAACTTAGCGTATGATACGCAAAAACGCTCGAAGCGTGCCCATCGCGAGGCAGCACCATAAGGTGCAAAACAATATATCGATCGAATCGAGAAACGCGTAAGTTCAAAACATAACACAAAACGAGAGCGATCAAGGAAACTCAAAGTAAATCAGGCATCAAATAACACGTTAAGGGCGTCAACGCCCAACCGCAAAAAGGGTGGCACAACAGGCCAATGTTGACAATAATCCAAAACGGCATCTAAGCCGTAATCCAACTATAAACAGAAATAAATTTAAAAACGGGCGCGCAGGCCCAAGGTTGAACCAAAAGGCACGCAGGCCTAAGAAGCAGCAGGAGCAGGAGGATCCTCGGTTGTAGTTGCGCTTTGAGCCCCTTCGGCGTTCCCATCCGCTTGGTTGGCAACAACGCCGCTTGCACCAGCACCTGCATCTGACGAAGGCGCCGCATCAGTAGGGGCCAACTCCCCTGAAAGAGGAACTTCCATGTTAGGAAACCATGGAAAGTCCTCGTCACCCTGGGACTCATAGCCGTCCAAGTCGAAATTGTCCGGCATACACGGCATCCTTACCATGGGATCACTACGGTACGGATCCCGGAGAAGCCTCCCCTCCACAACCTTGTTGGGGCATATCCAATCGGTGATGAGGTTCGGGTTGCGAAGTTTCAATTGAGCAATGGCGTTCTTAAACCCAATATAATTGTAGCGCGATCCCCGCCACTTCACCTGGCGCACTGCCAAAGAACACAGCGCCTTAAATTTTTCCTTCTCCTGCCGGAGCTCTTCATCCAAGGACGCCAACCTTGCCTCCAGCTGGGCGTTCAGGTCATTGACCTCCCTCAACCGATTCCCCCTTCGATCATAATCACCCTGAAGAGACTCTTGGGACGCCTTCATCACGTTGAGCTCATCCTTTAGCTCAATCAATTCCTGACGCGCCCTCTTGGCGTCCTCACGAGCAGCATCTCTCTCCGACAGAAGATCCTTCCGTGAAATACTACTGGCGAGTAACCGCATTCCCGTGGCCAGGAGAAACCTGGCCGCCTCCTCAGATGGATCCTGAGTATTTTCCGTGGACGCCCGGGCCAGATCATCCCGTTTCACTGAACCTTCTTCAGACAAAGACTTGGAAAGAAACTCTAGGGCGTTGAAGCCAACCTCTTCTGGAGCCGCCGGGATTTGAGGGACTTCCACCGTAGAGCGCTGCCGTTTCAACGGAGGCTCCCCATCCTTGGTGGTAACAGTGCTGTCCTTTCCCTTGGAGGATTGAGGCGAAGGACGAGGAGCCACCGTAGGCTCCCGGATAACAACGCCCCCAGGCTTCCTCGTGGCAACAGCAGCAATGGCGGCGGCGAAGGGTACCTTCTTCGGAGCAACCTTGGGAGCAGCCACCGCCTTCCCCTTACCCTTGTCGGCTTGACCACGCCGACTCCCAATAACATCAGCAGCATTGACGTCGAGCACTGAAACAAAACAAAGCAAATGTTAGAACATGTTGAGTACATGATTATAAAAAAGAACTTATAACAAAGATAAAAGCAACACACAATGCTTAGGGTCAAGAGGGTCCGTAGTGATCAACCGCAACGCCCCCAAGCGCTCATCCATAGTCAGGTCCCTCCAGTTACACTCAAATGGACCCAGGCGTGGCCTCCTCCAGGACAACGGAAACATGGCGCGCTCGTCTGAAGAACGAACCCAAAAAGGACGCCTAGACCCAGTCCCCTCGATAAAGAAGTACTTATACTGCCACGACTTCGGATTGCTGACAGCGTGTTCGAGAATCAAGGGACGTCCAGGACGCCGATAATAGGAAATGAACATGTTATCCACCCATCGTGGATAAAAAAAGAAGAGAAATAGTCGCGCAGTAGCACACACACCATCTCTCTGGCATTTGGCGACGAAGCCAAGAAGAATACGCCAACCATTGGCACTCAATTGAATGGGGGCGATGTTCATAATCGCCAACAGATCCAAAATTGCCGGGTGGAAAGGCATCTCAATATCGCAACTCCGAAGAACATGTTCGCAAATTAGAAATCCCCTACCATCAGTGTACAACATACTAGGACCATCCGGCAAATGACCAAGTGTCGCAATACGGCACCCAGAAGACCGCCGACGAGGCGAATCAGCTATTAGCTCCTTATTAAGCTTTGGCAGAAGCTCATCATCATGAAGCCAGCACCAGAACTCCTTAATGGCATCATTAGTTTTCTCCAAACATGGAAGTTGCACTTTCTCCTCAAGATTTCGGCGACGCCAGTCGACGACGGGACGCGCGTTCCTCATCACCTCGGCCCTATCAGGGCCACAAGGCATGGTCTCGACAGCGCCTTTGACCCAAGGAACTTTAGCAAGGCCCTTATTGGAGACAAGAAACCAATCAGGGTAGGCCAAGAAATTAACCTCCTCTCCGCAAATGGTCTGTTGGGGATTACCATCTTCTATGGACGCCCACACAGGAACCGTAGCTTGTGGCATTGGGCGTTCCTCGCCCGTCGACGTCGAGGAGGAGTCCGTGGCGTCACCGCCAACCCTGACCAAAGGAGATTCAACCCTTGTCGGCGCTGCCGGCTCGGGCGCTGACGACCCAGGAACCATCTTGTTTCCAGCAGCTGTGGAAACAGGACCAGTTCAGTACACTTCTCGGAGAATGCACCTCCACCACCCAAACAAAAAAAATAAAAAAAGAGGGGGAGAAAGGAAAAACCTATTGCACATTGCGATTGACCACCAGACCACAACCAAAGCAAAAAATAGCAAAACAAGACCAAAACAAGCCAAGGCAAAACGGCAAAATCAAACGAGAAAGTAGCAGAAATTTTGGAAAGAAGAAAAGCTTACACTTGTTGAAATCCATGAGTAATGACAGATTGGCAGAAAACCCACGAAGCAAAGGCTGAAGACCTCGACGAACACTGCAAAAAATACCAAATGTACAGTGGGTTAGTTTGCGCGAACACCGAAAACACTCAGAGAAATGGCGAAAAAATGACGGAAAACTACTTACCAAACGAAAACTTCACTTGATTACCGGAGAAAACAACCAGAAGCAGCGGAGCAGAGGAAAGCGAAGGAAGCAGCGAAAGCTCGAAAACGCACAAGAAGAGAGAAAATGCAGGAGAAACACGAAAGAAAAAAGCTCGAAATGACAAAGTGAAGGGGGGGAAAGAGAGGAAATGGCGGTTTTCTCCAACTTTTCACGAAAATCGAAGCGCTGCATTAAATGCGCCCCCTCGGTTCACGATTTTGCCATCATAATGGAGGAGTAGCAAATCATGTATTGACACGTGGCCACGATATCCCTGACACAGAGATTTGAAGCGACGCTGTACGTCAACTAGGAATATGAAAGGACAAGGTTAGAGGGCGTTGATGACAATCAACGCCCCATGGAGTGGCTCTGGCACAAAGAACGCCCCATCAACTGCAGCGCCAAAATTGGGCGACAAAATTTGGCGCCGATGCCCATAACCCCCAACAATAGCGGAAAGAATAATTTCAATTCTAGAGGAACGCCAACGACGCCAACGCTCGTGAGCGCCAACGACGTCAACCCTCGTGTACAAACTTGGAGGGGACTCCACTGGTGGGGACAGAGCTTCACTCCTTTTGTTGGGACTAGTGATAATAGGCCTAATAAATTGGAGATTCGAGGACTTGGACTAG